>JAFBJS010004824.1:64803-128586 GCA_016785265.1 Paraplagusia blochii
GGTTACGTGCGAGTTAACACACTCGCACGTAAAATAAATGTAAAAACAACATGGCACTAAAATCTAAAATCTAAAACTAGTCTGCCTTGTAATTTTTGGGCCAATTCATGTTAAATAAAAAATGCATGATGAATTAATATGACTGCCTTGAGTAAATTTGTGATGGAAATACATGTAAAAAAATACATTTTTTTTATTAGCAAATGGATTAAGTTTCAATTGAATCGAAAACCGAAGCAAATTGTGAATTGAATCGAATCGAACCCTTCTGAATCGAATCGAATCAATTTAGAAAATTTGAATCAATACCCAGCCCTACAGGAAACCACAGGAGACGGAAAAGGATCGTCGCTGATGTGGACTCACATGTAACGTGACCAGGATTGGGTTCTGTCGGGCCGCAGAGTCCACCAGCAGCAGGATGAAGCGCACGGTGCTCCAGATGCGGAGGACGATGAAGATGATGGGAATCAGTGTCAGCTTGATGTCGGCCATGGAGTACAAGGAGTTGGATGTGGGTCTGTTGGCCAAAATGGGCCGGTACTCGGACAGAGCAGAGTGCTGCGTCGGACAGAGAGGTTTTTAGGACGTAAGATTTTATGAGAAACCAGGACGACAGAAATCAGCACAAGAATCTCCAACAATTTGTGTCATCTGTAAGTGACTAAAACTTTATTTTTTCCCAAAGGATGCCCCTACGGGATAATGAAAGTTCTATGTATCTATCTAAAAGTTTTTCTTTAATATGTAGGAGAAAACAGCGTAATCATCCTAAAGAAAAAAAAAATAAAAAATTTTGTTTTTGGATATGTGTAAACTTTATTTTTTTGAGTTTTTAATCTCAAGTTTTTAAGTTTTTAATCCTATAACTAGGTTTATGACTTGAAGTCAGAAAAAAATGATAATTGTTTTTTTGGGGGGACAGAGTTTAATTGAAAATGAATCAGTTTTTGATTTTGTAAAAATATTTATTAATTAAAAAATAATGAATTGAAAAAATGTAGGTCAATTAAATCATAAAACAAACAAACAACACTTGATGAATTGACAGATAAACACATGGACAGATAGACATATAGAAGATAGACAGATACACAGGTAGAGACAGTAACACAGACAGACACAGATGGACAGATGGATAAATAAATAGACAGACAGGTAAGTACACAGACAGACAGGCAGGTAGAGATAGACAAATAGATGAGTGGATGATGAGTAGGTGGGTAGTTAGATAGATAGATAGATAGATAGAATGGATGAATGGATGGATGGATGGATGGATGGATGGATGGATGGATGGATGGATGGATGGAAGGAATAGGTAGATGCTCCAGAGTATTCTTATGGTTGTGAGACCGTGATGTATTAAATTCTGTTCCTCACCGCAACGTGGATGTGCCTCTTGATGAGGATGTAGAGAACAGGGAGAGTGAGGTAGGCCAGAAACTCCCAGATCTTTCCAGTCAGCAGCATCCACAGAACCCGGTCAGGGGCCGAGATCTTGACCCAGCACCAGCCCACAGACACCTCTGACGCGTCATAGCCGATCTTGTTGAGACACACGGCAGCGACAGTGATGATAAGAGGAACGCCCCAGCTGCAGACAGACAGACAGACAGACAGACAGTGTAGGGTTAGACCTGTCATCTTCAAACATCAGCACTCAGCTCCAGGTTACATGAACCCGTTTTCTCCCATCTCCAGAGATCATGTGACATCATGTGGCAGATGACTTTCTGCTCCAGGCACAGTCGCAGAGTCAGATACGAACAAAAATGGTTCCTTTTAGTCCCTGACAGAGATGCTCGTTGTTGGTGTTTCTGCCCGGAGCGAGGAGTCGATACAAAAACACTCGAAAAGATGACTTTATTTTTATAGCAGACACACTGTCAACTGTTGGCTGTTTATTTACCTACATAACTGCCAAAGTCTTTGTTTTTCCTATTCCTGGACCAGCTATTTGATAGAACTAGGCTAACTTTTACTCTGTCTTCTATTATATACCATCTACTAACACATGGTCTCCCTAAGGCGCTTGTGGGGTGTGTCCCAAACTAGTCCAAAAAGGGTCAAAATGGTACCTCTTCCTGTGATTTTTGAGCGGAGATTACACTTACAATGATATTATAATGAGTGGTCTCAAACTTGCGGCCCGCGGGCCATTTGTAGCCCACGGAGCGATATTTTGTGGCCCCCTCCTTGATGTGAAAGATGGACCCACAAGATTTATAGAAGGATTCCACTGCATGTCAATGCTAAAAAAAAATATTTGTATTAAAGGGGGAAACTGATTTTATATTTCATCTTCAACTTCTTCTTTTTAGAGTGGTCACTATTGTATCTCCCAGATTTTTTGCATTTCAAGTTTGGTAAAAAAAGGATGAGAACTTCTCCTTTGTTTTTACATTAGATGTTAGAGGGACATGTCAGACATGTTAATGACTTCTCCTCACTGGTTCCTGGTGCTTTTGGACACTGGTACATTTTTGTTTGCTGGTGATTGTTTTGTGCTTCCATGAATGGCGGTCCTGTCTGCGCTCCAGTCAGCTGAAGCTATTGTGAATTCCCAGAAACAACCTTAGAATGGCAACAACAGAAACTGTGCTGGCGTCAGAGTGAAAATGTTCTAGCCTCTAAATATAGACTCATTATGCAGCGCCGCGCTGTCATTAGTCAGTTCCCTTTCTTTGCGTCTTTACATTTGACAAAGACCAGTTTTACGCCCAGGACCTAAGCTGCTGCAGAATGGTTCATTTATCAAGAGGCTCGTCCCTCCTGGCCTTTGTAGGAAGGTTTTTCCTATTAAATAATCATGAAAATACAGTGAGAACTAGTACTTGTTAAATAAGGAATGGAAGGAGGAAGGAAGACACCACCACCCACCAAACTCAGTGGACCTCAGTGGTAACCTGGCAGCTGATGCACTCGGACCTGGAACCCTCCAGACCCCAGTCAGGTTCCTTAACCACTAGGCCACCACTTCCCCAGACTGATGAAATACTACCAAAGATTGACATAATTACTGTATCTGCACCTCAGTTACACTATCAAGCTAATTAAATAAAAGTATTTAGTAACAAATATTTACATAAAATACAAAATTGTATCTTATATTTACATTTCTTGGCAGGTAAACTCATTTTGTCAATATAATCCAACCCAAGAACTAGTTTTATTCAATAAAATATATCATTGTCATATGAGTGCGTTAATAATGTTACACTTTATTTGCTCATAATTGTGGTTTGTAATATTTCTCTACAGTTAACATTGTATTTTACTATTTATTAATTAATTTATGTATAAAAAAATTAATGCGCTGAAAATTACAAACCAAACACGTGAATCAGAAATCAGAAAAATCACAAATGACACTGAAGTTCATTGAGATTTTTTTTAAATTAAACAATTATCTTTTCCACGTGTGTTTATTTCATAACGTAGTTCATATTCTACCCCGGTCTTACATCATTACGCCAAAGGAGAAAAGCAGTTCAGCCCAGACTCTGTTGGTTTCACACTGACAACAACAGCAGATAAGTATCAGTATCAGGGGAGAAACCCTTCCATATCTGTATTCCTCAGCGTCTCCCCTGGGGACAGGTCTCCATGGACGTTATGCAACGCATCACCTGTGCAGCCTCCGCCCAGGTGTGAATTATGTATCACATTACACCTTTATTTATTCATCAATAGGAACTGAGGGACTGCTTTGAATCAAAGTAAAGACTTGTGTTCACAGTCTATGTGGTCTGTATGGGTTGGAAGTGACAGGATCTCCACTAATGTTAGATGGAGTTAGCATCACTGTCTGCTGACCTGAGTCCACACAAGGTCAGAAATAAGGTGTGTTTACTCTCGGGAGACTAATGCTGACCCTTACACCTTCAGGTATGTAGGTACATTGATAAAATTCCAAGTTAAAGGTAACTGCAGGTAACTATTAACTTTACTATGTTTATATCAAAGGTGCACAAAGGAGAGGTCAGACTCAACAGACAATTGTAAAAACTCTCAAAAAACATCTATCTATTTACCTACAGATCTATTTGCCTATAGATCTAACTGGCGGATCTATTTAACTACCTAGCGATCGATCTAACTATCTATCTGCCTACGATTGTACCAACCAATCTATATACCTATATGTCTATCTACCTACCTACATATCTATCCAACAGATGCACCTGTCTCTCTATGTATCTACTGTATCTATCTACCTACCTACAGTACATACCACAGACAGATACAGTAGATAGATACATAGATGGACATATTTATCTGTGTATCTATCTATGTATCTATCTTCCTACCAACTGATGTATCTGTCTATGCATCTATCTGTCTATATACCATAGACAGATAGATAGATCTATCTGTCTATATACCATAGACAGATAGATAGATCTATCTGTCTATATACCATAGACAGATAGATAGATCTATCTATCTATCTATCTATCTATCTATCTATCTATCTATCTATCTATCAGAGATAGGTAGATAGATAGATAGACCTTTCTATCCATCTATTTATCTATCTATATACCATAGATAGATAGATCTATCTATCTATCTATCTATTTGTCTGTCTATCTATATAGCATAGATAGACAGATAGATCTATCTACCTGTCTGTCTACCTACCTATCAACTAACCTCCCTGTCTATGTATCTATCCTTCTTTCTGCCTACCTACCTACCTAACTACCTACATATCTACCAACTAACCTACCTATCTACCCATCTGTCTATCTACCTACCAACCTAACAATACTTTATGTAAGGAATGCCTTAGTGAGAAAAAAAATATACGCATGCAAAGTCAGCTCCATTCATTCGTACCTATGAATCATCAAATAGTAGTAGTTGTACAGAAACTGTCCAATGATTTGTCTGTATTTGTCTCATTATGGTATTCTATGGGTTTGTCTCAGTTCAACTGTGAGTTTGTCCACATTAATGAATAACGTCCTCAGTCAAACATCAAGACCTCAAAGTCACATTCATTCCTGATCATCTCTATATATAAACCCAACTTTCAGACCAGTGGTTCCCACAGTGACCACCACGCCCTCACCTGACCAGGTGGAAGACCAGCACCAGGCTGTCGGCGACCCTCTGACTGGACCTGACGATGAAGACGTAGAGGTACACGGCGATGGCCACGGTCCAGAAGAAGGAGCTGGTGTTGGCGAAGGTGGACACGGCTCCCTGGATCACACAGTCCACGGAGTCCGAGTGGAAAACTCTCCACACTCCGTAGGCGTAGGAGACGGCGGAGAGCCAGTCGGACACGGAGAGGAAGACCAGCAGTCTCCGCGGAGTGGTCCGAAGATCTGACCACAGCGCGAAGGTGACGATGATCAGGGAGGAACCCAGGAAGGAGAGACCGCAGGAGAACAGGACCACCACCTGCTCCGACAGGAAAACCTCGGTCTCATTAGCACTGGCCATGGTCAGCAGAGGTCAGCGGCTCTGGACCATGTTGTTGACTCGACTCCTTCTGCTCCACACAGAGCAGCTTTAAAACGACGACTCCGGCCGCAGCCATGTGACTTCTCAAACTTAGTTCATGTTTTTTTTTTTGTACAGGGAGCCACACAAATGTTTTCCTGCAGGCTGTGAGCCCTCCCTGCTCCTCCTCCTCCTCCTCCTCCTCGCCTGCTCCTCCTCCTGCTGCTCCAGAGCAGAAGTTGGAGTCAGCTGTTGGAGCGCGGACTGTTGGAGCTCTATTTTTGGCTCTAATGAGCTGTACTGTAGGAGCTGTTGCGGTTCAGTTGGTTAAATATGAAGTGATGAGTGATGGCACACGTGTTTCCGTTTCCTGTTAGCAAGATAATTGAAGTAAAATAAAATAAAGTTTTATTTTGAAAAAAAGCTATAATCAGCCTGAAGTTATTACCAAAGAAAGACACCACTAACAGTTATATTTGTTGTCCAATTACATTAGAATTGACTCTGTCTGCTATGCCACACATGTGCAAACTATGGCCCGGGGCCCAGATATGGCCTGTTTGGCTTTTTAGTCTGGCCCACTTAAATTGGGCAATTTTTTTTTTCTTTTCATTATTGTTCTGGTATTGTTATTGTTCTTTGGCCCAGAGGCAATGTCCCTGTCACCAGTGCCAACCTCCAGGGACCACCTACGGTGCAAGTTTGATTCCCGGATAGAGGATATGACTTTCAATGGGCTCCAATGGGTTGTGAGACCAGCCATGATGGATGGACTAGAGACACTAGGAATAGGTAGAAGACAGGAGGCAGAGCTGGAGGTGGAGGAGTTAAAGATGCTGGACATGTTCAACATGATTTGGACATGTTCAAAGGAGGGACAGTGGATACATTGGTAGAAGAATGATCCTAGAGATGGAGCTACCAGGTAGGAGACAAAGAGGAGATTGATGGATGCAGTGAGAGAGGACATTGAGGTAGTGTAGAGAAGAAAATATAGTGAACAGGGTGAGATGGGAAAATGATTTGCTCTGGAAACAAGTACAAAGGAAAAGATAGGAAGAAGAACTGGAATAATACTGACGTAAAGATGTAGAACCCAGGACGGTCAAGTGCAACAGAACTGAAATAACTGCAACATAAAGAAACGCCACATGTCCAGAATGGAACACTAACCTTCTTGTATTGTGACAATTGTCTGGAACAATGACACAACTTTTCATATAATTTAATATTGTGGAAATAGAGTCATTGTTCAGTGAGGTCAGAGACCGGGACTTATAGAAATGAGCCAATCACAAGGTTTGAGATGCATTACAGATAGTCGAGACAAATACAGGGAGGAGATGATGAGAATTTTGTGCAGGACAGGAAATGGAACCATGAGCCAGAGGGAAGGAAAGAGAAATTGACTGCAGATTCATAGTAGATGTAAAATAGAACTGGAGGTGGTTCATGATATTGGAGACTGGAGCTGAGCTCCTGAGGGACAAACATTTCTCTCGTATCCAATTCCTACTTCACTAAAACATATTCAGCAGTTTATGTCATACCATAGTCTGGCACGGCAGAGCAAAGCACTGCATAGCATAACTGGTGGCTTAGTGGTTAAGGAAGCGGACTTGGGTCCACAACGTCAGGTTTGAACCCAGCAGCTTCCAGGTTGCCGCTGAGGTGCTCTGATCATAGCATCGTCCATGCAACAAGCTAAAAAAAAATCAGACTTTAAAAACATTGATTTCCCAAGTTTTATTAATATATAAGAGGTCATGGTGACGTCACATCCGTCAGAGTAAGAAAAAAAATGCTACAATATGGCTCAGTACCTAATACAAGTCCCGTGATGCTCAGGACATGCTGGGTGAAAATACACTTTTTTGTCACAAGATGGCAGCAGAGAGTCAGATAAGAGTTTAAGTTGATTGAACTTTGACGCTTGAATCCATCTGTAAATATTTCAGAAACTGTAAATGAAAACAGATCTTAACCCGTGTTTCATCTGCGGTTCTCTTTACAGACTCTCCAGCTCTGCTTCACGTTCTCCTGGGTGAGCACACATGTGAAAACTTACAGTACAGTAGCGGCGGGGACTCTGTCTTTGTCCCAGCGAGGACCGCAGTCCCGGGGCCTCTTATTGCGAAGAATTTCTGCGGCAGTATACTTGCTGATTGCTTCGTTCTCACTCCTCACAACAACCAGCTAAGACACTGCCAGAGAAACACTCACATACTGCCCCCGTGTCCTGCTGGTGAGTCACTCAGGTCCCAGCTCAACGCGTCCGTGGTGGGTTCCGTGCTGGTGTCTCTCGTCCAAAGACTCTACAAGAGAGAAGGTTAATGATGAATGACTTTGCAGTGGAATTAGCCTGAAGGCAATGACTGCTGGAGCTCCTACATAGTGGAAATAATGACGAAAGATAAGAATAGTCTCTATGGTTACAGTGGTCTGTCCATCTGTGTCCACTCTGCCCTGCGCTTGTCTTTTCTTTTTATTTATTGACATTGTAATGACCTGAAGGAGAAGGAAGGGCTGGACCAGATCGGAACCAACTTCTGGAGGGGATTCATTCATGTCAGGTTTCTCTAAATCTCAAAACTTTCTTCTAGTGTTGAATGTGAAAAGAAACATTTTTATTTTATAAATGTACCTGCATAGAGGTGGAGGTGTACGTCTCCACAGCTTAGAGGACATTTGGTGTGAAGCAATGTTTCCTACACCTTTCTGGGTCACAAACCAAATCAATCATTGATCATTAATTGATCATAATTGAACATCTAACTTATTGATATCAACTTATTGACCGAGAGATGTCTGATCAGTAAGTATTACTCACAAAAACAACAACAACAACAACAACAAAAAAATGTCTACCTAAGAATTCATACTAAACATGATGCAAGACTCAGAAAAAAATCTCTTGTGACCCAACTCAGGGGGCGCCACCCAGTTTTTGGGTAACACTGCTGTGGAGAATTTATCTAGTGCTAGCAGTCTATTTCTCGATCTGGGGTTAAATTATTTGTTTTGTTATATTATATATTATATATTTAAAAGAAGAAAAACAAACTCCTTGTCATTGTGATACACACAACTCAACACAACATCACCTTTGCATTTAACCCATCACCATAGTGAGACGGTACGGTGGTCAGGGCACCTGTCAGCTATAGGATTCGAACCTGAGACCCTCCAGACCTAAATCCGGATCCTTAACCGCTAAGCCAGCGCTGCTCCGTGTAACATCTAACATTGCACTTTTTTCAGGGTATATGAAACAATATTCCTTCATACTCGTCTATGGTCACTTACAGTGAACAGTTAACATACAAATATATTTATATATATGTATGTTAACATTTATATTCAATTATGTTTGGAACCACAGCCGCTAGACAAACCGTTGAGATTTTTGTTGAAAATTTGACTAAGTAGACCAGATCTGACCACAACAGTTACAACAGCGCCCCCTGTAGGTCAGGCAAAAAGCTTAGTTTTTACAAAAAAAAAAAAAAGAAAAGTTAAAAGTCATTTGACTTCATTTATTTTTTTAGAGAGAGCTGGAGAAAATCCTATTTGAAATTAATAAAAGGATTATTTATCTCCTAGTTACAAGCAAAACAAAAGAACATTCTTAGAGTTGAGTCGGTTTCTTCTCCAGATGTCTTCCTGGAACATAACATTAAGAACCAGGTGGACTTTACTTCATGGAAGACCTGCGTCTCACCACTGCACCACTCTCCAGGCCCTACACCAAATCCCCCACAACACCTGAAATCCTGCGTCACTCTCTCCTCTACCTTCTCCAGCTTTTTACATAACTGTGTTGCACCGATGATCCACACATGACCTGAAGCTCCTTCCCAGAGTGCACCCTGCTACTCCACACATTTGTGCAGCATCACTTCAAGAGAACGAAAACTCTGAGAAACGCAAACACCTCCGGTCTAAGAATAGACTCGCCGTGACTCATGATTTTGCAACAAAAAGACAGTTTGACTTTTCTTGCTATGTGTTATGTTTTTCTTTTTCTCTCGGATTCCACCGTGTCTGTCTTCGTCACGGATATCAACTTTAATCCAGCGGCTATCGCTCCCTTCTGTGCTATTTTGGGGACGATGGCCCGCTCCATACATACTGTCCTCTTCCTGCAGTGATGTCAGGACAATATAGATACCAGATAGTGATACGTTCCCAGTGAGAGGAGAGAGGAGGGATGATGAAGGAGGGACATACAGTACACTGGGCTGAATGTCCTCAGTCTGGTGTAGCTTTACCGCCGGGCTATTTGTGCTTCTCTGTGTCCTTCAAATCTCCCCTTAGCTTGGAGATTTTTTAAGCTTTTTTTTTTTTTAATTTACGGATAATAATTAAAGTCAGATTTCATCTGCATGGCAGTGATGTTCACTGCAGCCAAACAGTTGTGTCTGTGAGTGTGTTGCGAGGCAGACGCCGCCTTTACCCCAGCACATGATGACAGGAATTCTTTCCTGCTCAGAGCTTGATGTAATCCCTAACTCAGGATTGCAGGGAAAAACAGCAGCCATTCTGCTAAACGAATGAGCGGCTGCCTCAGCGTTTCACAGTCACAGTGGAGAGCGGCAGCGGCGGCAGCACCCAGACCCGACTCGAAAAACCTCAGACCCCACAAGTATGTCTCAGGCCTCAGACGCAGGATTGGGTTTTGGTCTCATTACGCCTGCAGTGACGGCCAAACAAAGACGCGCTCGTCTGGTGCAGGAGAACTGGTGAAGGTGGAAATATAAAAAGTGTGGTTTGGTAACTGTTGCCTTTAAAACGCCTCGGTTTGGACTAAACTGCAGGTTTAGATGAAGAGAATTGAGAAGGAAAAACACGTCCAGGTGAAGCTGAACGATTAGAAACGGAGGGATTTGTTGAAGTCTGTCATTAGAATAGGACGTCCTCTGTCAGTCCCATCAGGACAGACGAGAGCTGAGACAAAAAAAATAACCTCGAAGAGAATGGTTGTATATAGATAAAAAAAAAAAACAGGAATATTTAAGGAAAATTAAATATTAAATGATTCATAAATATTTTTGTAAATCTTTTTACCAGTCGTATAAAATAAATAAATTAAATATAATTAATAAATATATACATATATAATAAATAAATACAGACAAAATTAAATAACAAATATTTTGGTTTTGGTAAAAAAGTATCAGTATAGGGCACATTTCAAAGATTCAGATAAAGATTTTTTGTTATGAGAAAAATGTGTTAAAATATTCAGTAGAAAAATAATTCATATATGACATATTCTTACAAATTGATAATTCTGCGTTTGACACAGTTGATGATTGGTAGATTTATTGGTTCATTTACTATATCATATAATATATTATCAATAGTTTTCATACATTGCTTTTAACGGATGCTGCAGTCGAAATGCATTTTATTTTTACTGTAATAAATAACATTTTTAATCCATGATCCATTCTGCTACAGTTTACCTAGATATTTAGAAGTGGACATAATAATAATAATAATAATAATATCAACTAAAGAGGTTTCATATATTTCAAGTACAGACAATGCAGTAAATGATGTTGCTTTGTGTTTAGTCATTTAAAAAATTCTTTTAACAATGGGATAAAGGAATAAAATGATGGCTAAAATAAAAAGAATAAACCTGCGTATAGGAATTAATATTTCGCCACACGTTAAAAAGTGTGTATTGTGTGTCAGGTGACGTTAATCTTGATTTATAATCCCATCTGCAGTGTGGATTCTAACAGGTTACCTTAAATCCCTTGAAATATATACTATAATGTCCTGGCAGCTTGTGTCTCACAGGCTCCGTGCTGGGACAACGTCTGCAACAACGGTCCTGTACGGTGTAGATCACACCAGTAAAATCACTAACACACACACACATACACACACACACACAGCCTACAAACCCAACTATGCGTCCTGAATTCGCTGTTGTCAGGCCTCAGACTGGAAGAAAAAAAAAACTCACTCTCCTCGTACTTCAAATTCTGTCTGCTGCGTCCACTTCCTGTCTGTGAACAGCCGTCACATCACTGAGCTCCAGTCTCTGTCCTCGCCTCATCCTGTCCTAACTGTAGGTGATGTCAAATCCATGGCTCAGGCCCAGAATGTGGTCACTCTCACCTGATCTACTTGGATTCATTTACTGGAGCATTTCAGGTCAGAGATGATGATGTACTTTGAAAATCTTAAAAAAAAAAAAAAAAAAAAACTCGAAGGGTTCTCTCTGATGTTTCAACTCAAACTTGGATTTGTTGAGCAGAAAATGTTTGTCGCCTTTTAGAGCTCGGACAAACTCGGGTTCACGTCCCCTGGTTACCAGGACGCAGAGTTGCCGCAGTTACTATCAGCCGGCCTGAACACACACGCAGGTTAAATAGTCAGATCATAGTTCAGCAGAGTGTGTGTGTGTGTGTGTGTGTGTGATGAAGACATCACTCACTTGACTGGGTTTCTGTTTCTGAGTGTTGACAGTTTCACTATGAACTGGATATGGTTTTATGGCTCATCTGCCTCAGAGAGAACAATCAGGAAAACATGACGTCCTGGCAACATCTGATCACTAGAGGGTGGAAAAATTGATTCAGTCTATAATTGTTAGTTAGACTCGTGAGATACTGGTCTGATGTGAAGATACTTTATGGCTTTATTTAGTCCAGTAGAAGGAAATGATGGAAAACTAACCTTTTTTGATATAGAAAGTGTAAAAAAATTAAATATTATTGGTCTGGGTTCGCTCAAAATATTTAGCGTGTTTTTGCGCATTATGGCGCTGACATGAGAAGTCGGTGGTTCTCAATGTAAGGGGCGTGGGGAGGTACCTGGTGAGGGTTAGGGCACTCCAGGTGGCCAAAAAAAAAATCCATTATCTTATTTTACATTGTTCCGCAAAGAAAGGAAATTGAATGATTTGTTTATTAATATAATTTTTTCAATATAAATACTTATTTTTTGAACGTATACTAGAGTCATGCTGGTTTGAGCACAGCTGATTGGTCGGTCATTTCAGGTCGAGACACTGACAAACATGTGATTATTGTGACTGGATTGATTTTCAATGCACATATTATTTGGTCAATGTTACAACGGGTTACAATACTACAATTTCAGAATTACTTTTCATTATTTTGAATATTAATTATGTAATGTGCAGGGACTGAAAAGGTCTCAGAAGATATCGATGCTTCTCTTCAGAGATGGAGTGAATAATTGTCTGTGCACAATCAGAAAGTCCTATCTCCTCTCCCCGTCTCGCTCTGACTCTGATTGGTGTTTACCCAGATACAAATCAATCACGTTAGGGAGAAAAAAGAAGGAGCTCTGAACTCTTTATCTCTGCGTCCTTCTTTTAGGAGGAAGTGACAGTCGACATGGGTTTCCTGCAGAGAAAAAAACAATCAGCTGATCTCTGTTCGGATCAGACTCTGCTCAGACTGAGGTCCTGAAGACAGGACAACGCTACTGTATGGAGGTGCCCGTCTGAGGCGCCATTTTCTGCAGAATAATGGAAGGAATGGAAAATTAGACATGTCTCTACTGTATGTCTGTCTCTTAAGTTTCTGAGACAGAAGGTTTTGTTTCCGCATCGTTTTTCTGTCATATGAGAGGTAACAAGATTGAAGTCATCTATAGGAATGAATCGTAAACTCGGAAAGTTTTCATTGGCTTTCCTCCTTCAGCAGATCTTCATGGAAATGATTCATTTTTACTCTATGCTGACAGTACAGGACAGTTGATAGATATGCTTTAACAAAGTGTTCAATGTTACTGCCAATGTATTTTTCCTTAAAATGTGTCTGTACGATGAAGACCGAGCTAAAAAGGTAATTGTTAAAACGCTCAAAACATCATCGCAAACGCAATGCGGCATCAGACCAGGTGTAATACGACAACAGTGGCGTGTGAATATTTGCAAAAAGGTAATAACATGAAAAATACAGAAGATTATCAGAGTGTATTCCAGAACAAAAAAGATTTTGTAGCTTTTTATCTTATTTTTCAGCACATTTTGGACATTGAAAATAATTTAATATATACATATATGTAATATAAATAATATATCTTTTGCCTGACCCAGTTTAGTAATCTGGTTACTCTTAGTAGTTCCTACTGAAACGATGACAAAATTATGTTTTAATTGAATTAAATATATATAAAAAAGATTTTGGTTAAAAAATGGCTAAAAATTTGTTTAAAAATTTTTTTACACAGAAATCTAAATTATGTAATGACTGCACTCTGATTGTACTACAGGAGAAAATTTTTGAAAATTTTTTCTACCTGGAAAAAAAAAACATTTTCAACTTTCTAAAACGCCGCGTCTACACAGGTGAGGCTAAGGTGAAGCTGCAACCAAGTAGCCTTTGTTTTTGTTGCCATGGTATCGTGCTGTAGTATCAGGACTCTCTGGGACGCAACTTGTAAACTTCATCGTTTCTGTTAGGTCTATGACTGACGCTCTTCTTTGGTAAAAAAAAAACTATTAACCTGTGGGAACTGCTCTGATGTAGTAAAAAAAAAGTGAGAGACTTTAATTCACAGTTCTGACACCTACCGTGCAGCAGCAGCACCAGCAGCGTTCCTTCATCCAGCAGTTGGTCCTGGGCTGCAGCCTGTGTCTGTGAGTGTGGGTCACATCACTCCAACAGACCAGACCGTTGTCCAGGAGTCTCTCTGTGTGTCTCTCTCTCTCTCCGTCTGTATGCAGCTCTCTCAGCTTCCCTCAGTCAGCACAACATGTCAAGGCATGTTCCAACACGCCACCCACTGCCGGACCTGCAGCATGATCCTGCTCCCTAGGCCAGAGGGGGAGGAGCAGAGTGTCAGAGAGAGGGGAAACCCAGAAGAGAGTCGGCCCAGCGTGACTCAGCCTGCTGCTCTCAGCCCGGCCTGCACAGCAGAAACTTTTCATTAACACATGAAGGAATTTAAGCCTGTAGTGTCAAAGTTAAACCCTTTCTCCTGGTGGAGTGGACCTGCATGCGTTGGAGGAGCTGATGAAACGGCGGAGATCTCAGCTGACGTAGAGAAAGCTCAGAGGCAAAGTCCTTTTGTCTAAAAAAAAAAAAAAAAATGCTGACTCCGCAGATCATTGCCGTCGGCGTCTTTCTCTTTTCACCCTGGATTAAATGGGTGAAACAGTTTTGCCTCTCGTCGTTGCCTATTTTTCTCAGTTTTTCACCGATGTAGGCGTAAAAAATATAGTTGATTTACCATCTAGGGATGAATCGACGGCGTCGCCTTCTCATTCACACTCCCGTCCTGCTGCTCTACCTTTATAACAGCAGAATGAATAGTTTATAGACGCTGTAACCGGGCACCGGCAGCATCACGCTGATGAAAGCTGCTGATTCATCACATCCTCTGGTCGAGAACTCACAGTCGGTTTAAGCACTCTGTTATAATTAAGCCTTAATTACTGGATGTCGTAGAGAATCTGTCAGCGAAGATCTGACCAAAGAAGAAGGATCATCACTCCGCTCTGATCCTGATCACAGAGTTTTCCCACCTCACCTGGCGAGGGCAGATGCTGGTTCAACTCTGCTGTAGTGGAAGTTGATCACTAGGCAGAATCCGGTTGCAGCAGCCAGGAAACCAGCTCAGCAAAACTCACCTGCTATACAATATGGTCTTAGCCCGGCTGGCTGTGCGTCTCTAAGGAAGCATGAACGTCCTCCCTCCCTCCCCCCGCCCTCCTTACACCATACGTCATCGGTGCTGCTCTTCACCGCAGACCGCCGATGCTCTGACGATGACCTTATCAATGAAAGTCGCTATGATGTTTCCCCACAAATAGCTCCGTTGCAGCTCTGCTCCTGGTTTGTCTTTCTCTTGTCTCCCTCCGCCAGACACATCCAGGCACAGAGGCGCTGCAACTTTGCAGAAAAAAGCTTAAAAAATTTAAACCCCGGCCTGCAGACTGTAACGCTGTGATGCGACACGGAACCAACGTGGAGTTCCATCAAGTGTTCTAGATTCAGTCTCTACAGTGGACGATGGCTGAGCTGACGAACGCCTTCGAAATGATTAACAAGCCTGAAGAAATTAGAAGAAACGACTTGAAATTGTCGTGAAGTTGGTTTCCTGATGGAAGCGGCCAGGTCTGAGGCTCGGATCTGTGTCACCCATGGTTGAACCGAGGGGGGGCGGGAGGGAGGGAGGGAAACCCCCGGCCCAGCAACTTTAAGACTTGCTGCATTGATTACATCATCAGATCTGGAATGGGACAATGCACCATCAGGGGGGGTGAGGGGTGGGGTGGTGGTGATGGAGATGGAGATGGAGATGTTGATGGTGATGGTCAGTGCGGTCCGGTCCAGTCCCATTCAGAGTCCGGCCTTACGTTAACAGCTGCTGTGTCACATGACTACATGACTGTCTGAGTCTGATGATGTGTGTGTGTGTGTGTGTGTGTGTGGGTCTGAGTATGTGCATGTGTGTTAGCAGAGGCCAACACTGCAGGAACTCAGCTGCTGCAGGACACTGCAGGATTGCTGCTCTCCTGCTTTCTCTCCCCCTCTCTGTTCCTCTCTCCCTCTCTCCCTCCAGTCTTTCTTCACTCAGGCAAATTGCTCAAGGAGGATAGTAAGAGCAGCATGTGCTGCATACTGTTTCGGGAAAAAAAGGGAAGGAAAGGAGGGGAAGGATGGAGGGGGCAGAATCACCGAGGTGCAAAGCATGCTGCTGAGGTTCTGTACTGGGCAACTGTACATCAGACAGAGGGGGGAGAGAGGGAGAGCGAGAGAGAGAGAGACTACAGTAGGGAAATTAGAGACAAGCAAAAAGGAGGAGGTGGAGGAGGAGGAGGAGGAGGAGGAGGAGGTGGGGGGGCAGAAGTGAGGTACGAGGAACATCAGGTGAGTGCGGCAATTGTGTGTTCTGGCAGTGCAGCAGCAGCAGCAGCAGCAGCAGCAGCAGTTACCCCCCAGTGAAGGTGATCAAGCAGAGAACTGCAGATGTTTGAAGATGATGTCAGGCTCTGGATGTGGACAACATGGACACTGTTGGTGCAGTTTCCTCTCAATTGTTGCAAGCACACCGGCCCTCCAGAGAGGGTCCGGATACGGAATCTGCCCACGACGCAGAACTGGCTCAAGGTCTTAGCACAGTTACCTGAGGTGAACCCAGACGTCTGACAGCCCAGTGGGAGGCGGGCTGACCCGACCGGATCCATCATTCTAACCTATCTGAGACGATTCAGTGTGTGAATAGTTTCTTTGAGATATATATATATATACAATATTGCATAGTCAGGAGTCAAACCATTTACTTTTACCGCACAAATCTTGTGAGATGCCGCTGCTGCACAGGGGATCAGCCTATGCTGCTCTAGGAGACGAATACTCGTACATTTCTTATCGTACGTAAACATCAATAAAACCTAAATGGACGTTTGTTTCGCCCCGAGATGCAGTTTGTCCGACTGTGAAAGTCCCACTAAGCTAGAGCTCAACTTCATGACTGCAGCACAGCGCCTGTGTCCCATGCAGGCCACTGTAGCCTCATTCTCATGTCCTCCTCTCAGACACAGACACAGGTATCCTGCATCACATTCACACATCTCACAGCAGCTGCCAGATCTCAACCTGCGTGGAAAAGATCTCCCCCACTTTGCCTTTTGTTTGTCTCCAAATGGCAAAGTCAGCGCGGGTGAAAGAGTAGGGTGAGTCAGGGAGGGAAACTCTTTGCACCATCTCGGTGTTTTCTTTACTTCCTATGTCAAGTGCCCGGTCCCTTCCATCAGCAGCTATCTGACACACCGGCTGCTATTTCCAGCCTGTGCCATGTGTTAAACATGAATGAGGGATGGCAGTGGAGTCTGACTGCTACCCGCCTGGTTATTACTGGTGCAGAGGAGGCTGAAACTGATCAGACAAGAAGTCGCTCGACAGGCACGCGCCGAGACATTTCTGTCTAAATTTAACAAGTAAGACATTTTCTGGGAAAGAGAAAGGCTGAAAAAAAAGAGACATGCGAGGAGACAAGAACACACACACACACACAAAAAAAGGGATGAGATGAGAGAGGAGAAGAGGGGGAAGACGGATGTGTACCTACAGACAGGTCTCTGCAGCAGAAGACGGCACCGGCAGGCGAGGAGGAAAACTTCTCTGCACTCTCTCTGAGCCTCTTGGCTGCTGCCGATGTGCTCTCATGGCGTGGCAAAGTTGACTGCAGCATTACCTCCTGAACAGAATGACATTGTTTGCACTCTCTCTCTCCCTCTCTCTCCATCACTCCTCCTCCTCCTCCGGTGTGCGCCTGCTCCCCCTCCTCTTCAGTGCACGCTTGCTGGCAGCACAAACTGCACAGCTCAGCAGTGTTCCCCCACTGCCGCAGCAGATCCTGCATGAGCTCTGCGTATCTGAGTGGGATGGGACTTTTAAAGGGGAATGCAACCTCCGGGGTCAGTGCGTGTGTCTGTGTGTGCGGTGTTTGTGTGTTTGTGTGTGAGAGAAAGAGAGGGAGAGAGAAAGAGAGAGAGAGTTTAACCTCGTCTCCTCTCTGTCCTCCTCAGCAAACCTACTCTACTGACACCCTGAAGGATCATCATTGTAAAGGACAAATTTGAGACCCTCTCCCTCACACACACACACACATTTTTTTTTTTTATCCAGAAATGAGTGACTCTCAAATCTCTACAGCAAGGCCGTGTTCTTTGGTGTACTTTAAACTTCTCCCAACATGTGTGAAATTAACAATATATACATATGATTGTTGATTGCAAAGAAATCGTGCAAAATTGGGATTAAAAAGCGAACAAAGCTTTTTCGCCGTATATGACAAAGCGAGGGAAAATTTTGTAAAAATGATCTGCAAACCGCAGCATTACTGTCGTGCTTGGTTGGTTGATTAACGGTAGGCAATGATGAACTCTGTGAGTTTATGTCCTCGTTTCAATACTCTCTCAAGTAAAAAAAAAAAAAATCCTCAATTTACTCACACTTCATTACCCAAGATGCCTTGGTGGTGCTAATCTGCAGTGCGCAAAAAAGACAGAAATATCTTGACCAACTAAATTGGCCTTTTTGCGCGTTGCACAACTCCGAGAGAACGAGAACATCCATCATCCCGTCAGCCGATAACGTTCAACTTCCCGTCCTGCATGGCCGTGCCTCACTGAGGCGCTCTTGGTGGTACGTTTGTCATGCGTTTCGTAAATGATGGTTGCAGTGCGCCGTGTAGGGGATGGCTTCCCATCGTTGTGAATTGTGTGCATTTGAGCTCTCAGCATCTTGGCCATGCTCCACAGCAGTGCAGCATGCTCGGCTCACTGCAGGAGCAGGGTTTTTTTTTTTTTTTTCTCTTTCTTTCTCTTTCCTCCTGAGTGACTTTGTTCTGCCTGGGCCCTGGTGTGAACCCGGTGATCTCGTAATTCTCTGGTGCAAAATTAACAGCTGCATGCGTCTCTCATTAACCTCCAATCCATCCATGCAAGATGGATGTTTAATTGTCTTTTTGTGTAGGTTAGAAAGCGTGTATCATAACAAAGCCGTCCTCCTGTTTTTTCGCCTGTATCTCTGCTCCTATAAAGCACAGCCCGGCTGCTGCAGGATCCCTGAATCAGCAAACCGACATAATGGAGCATCTCCGACTTTGGGGTCTGGGCTACAGCACATCAAGCTCCTACATATCAGTCGTTGTCAGTATTAATCAAAGCTATACGTCTTACTCACGAACTGCAATCGGACGAGTGCGAAGCATTGCCCCCTGCATGAAAGGGCTGCATGCAGCCCTGCGACTGCTGCAGCAGTCTGCTGAGCCTTGCAGCATCTGTCCTCTCTCTGTTTCAGCAGGGAAAATGCCCCTGCAGCATCTCCTTCACCTAGCCCCCTCCATTCACAGTAATGGCATCCCCCATAATGAATAAGCCATGAGCAGGGGCCTTTTCACATGTCTTATTAGATTACCCCTGCGTGCTTCACCTGACTGGTGTCACCTCTGCCCATGGAGCTCCACTCCCCTTAATGTGCTGTGTTTGTCTAAAGCTCATGGATGGAGTTGGAGTAAACATCTGCACAGTCTGTCTGTCAGTGGGTTCCAGAATCTGAGGCCCAACGGGGTTGACTAAATAAATATATATATACTTTTGTTTTTTCATTTTGGGAGCAGTGTTGGGCAAGGTACTTTAAAAAAGTATCTTATTACTTTACTAGTTACAACTCTGAAAAAGTAACTAGTTACGTTACTAGTTACTAAATTATGAAAGTAACTAATAACTAGTTACTTTACTTTACATTAAGAACACAGCAAAAAAGTTTAGTGTTGTGTTCTGTAGCAACCATTATAATGAAATATAGTCGTACAATAAAAACAAAGATAGATGTTTAGACATTTTGACAGACATCTTTATTGTAACCTCAACTTGCCACTTGCCGTCGTCTTGCTTGTGGGTGTGTGCTGTGTTTCTTTCCCTATAAGGCAAGAAGACCCGCCCAGGTCTCTTTCTGATTGGCTTAGCCTGAAATGTTAACCTACGTCAACCAATCATCGCTCCTTTTCAACGCCTCGGTTCAGTTAGTGTGCACGGCCGTCTTTCACTCATGACTGTGAGAGTTACCACACACACACACACACTGACAGGCAGCAGACAGGCTCCGCCTCCACACAGTCCTCTCTCCGTGGCCGGCAGAAACCGTCCATTTGGACCACAGATAGTAACGAGTAACAAGCCCCTTTACACCACAGTAACAATGACGGCGTTACTAAATGGGAAAGGTAACGAGTTACAGGAAAAATTTGTTTGTTACGTAACGGCGTTGCAAGTAACACGTTAGTCCAAACACTGCTCGAGAGTATCCTTCGAGAAACAGCGGTAACTTGGTTCGGGATTCGAACCAGGGGGCGTTGCGGACCCATGTCAGCTTCTTAAACCACTTTGCCACCAACTGCCCCAATGACAATGAAAAACTTTGATGATCAGTAATGTTCATTAAAAGAGGCATTACTGTCGCACAAATTAGGAGGTTCAAATTAATATCCCAAGTCCGAAACACAAATAAGAATATACACACTCCAGCCCTGCAGATGGCAGTAATGCACTTAAAACCATGTCTGCACTGTGCAATTAATTAATTTCTAATCAAGCCAGCCGTATGATCCTCACAATGTATGAGAGAATTGAAGGGGTTGTCGAGTCACGTTTGCGCACACTGTGCGATCAGATAATCGAGTGCGATTGGACTGGTCCCACTGTACGATCATTCACAATGCGTTTAACTCCTGTAATGTAATATAACATAATGTTATGTATGTAAATAACAAGGCCTTCACTTCGGCCCATGGGCAGTGCCTCATTGGTGACGGTTGTGGAGACTGTTGCCACCATAATCCAGTAATAGATCTCTCTATATTTTCATTTGCACGTGTGTGGTATGGTATGGTATAGGGGGAAATTGTGGAAAAAAATTGGATGAGGGTTTTACACATGTTTTCGTACGATCAACTGCAAAATTGGAATCGCACGATCGTCGCACAACTGAAAAATCGTCCACAAATCACACAGTGTGCGTTGAGTTTTAAGTTTGTTTTTCTTGCCATTAAGAAGATGCTCCGCAAGTATGTCGATAAGCAAGAGAGTTCTGGATGATACAGCAGCTCGGAAAACATTGCGGTTGCCAAACAATTACAAACAAATGTTTTTCAATCCTACAGTATGAACTCATGAGAACAGATGCTACTATAAGCTACAGGCAATTGCCAGCTATGAATAGACGGCATGACGAGGTGCAGGGACAAAAGAATTCCTAAAATGTTTAATATGATTACTGCCATTCCACTGTCCGTCCTCAATGATCAGTGAACACAGCAGACAGATGAAAAACATACAGATAGATTAGAGTAAAAAATACCATTTCTTTTCATCTTTTTTTTTCCTTTTCAACGTCATCCACCAAAAGGGATTTGAACTGAAAAAACTCTTTAAATCTCAATTATTGTTCTTTGATTGAATGTCATTTGTTGCTATTATTAAATATAATGCCTTCAATTAACAGAAATAGTTTAGAATTTTATAAAATTATTCCTAAGGAGTTTGTATTCTTCCTTAAAATGATAACATATCATTGGAAACACAGGTTTTACATGTAATTTAGGTTTAATTTATTTTATTATGTGTTTAAAGCACGAGTCCGTACAGAAAACAGTGGAGTGTGATTGTTAAAAAAACATATTTGGAGCTCAAATTTCTGAATGAAAAAAAAAAAATCATTTGGTTTAGCAGAAAATCACAACTCATTTTATTGATTTTTAGATTTTATTTTTGTTATACGGATAGAATAGACACCTGGCTGAAAGACCTTCAAGGCAGTTGTCACTATTAGCTTTGGGCAAGATGATTTTTTTTTCCACCACTTTTCTCATTCTCACACACCAAACAAGACCGAGTTCATAAAAAGAAAAAAAAAAAACAAAAGTCAGGATTATATTCAGACTCAGACCTTGGCAGATCAACTGCATTTTTATAATCACTCCCAGAAATGAGAGTTTTGCACTCGATTGGTGTTATTCTATTTTAAATACATTTGTTGACAGAACATTAACGTCGACAGACGCAGGCGTAGAAAAAAAAAAAAAAAACAAACCCAGAACTAATGCTCACCTGAGAGGAAAATGTTTATCTGTCAGGTATGGACAGTAGTGACACACCAGCATAATGAAGTCAAGCCAGATCACTGAAGCTGCGCCTTTTCTTTCTGTTCACAGTTCATTCCTCTGCTTTATTGATCTGCACAGAAAAGATAATAGACACATTGATTCATGAGCTCAGCGCTCGGCCGGCTTTATGCATCAACTTGGACTAATTCTCGGGCGTCTTCAATCAGGGAGCAGAATTGTCTTGACCGACGTCTGACTCACGATGAGTTTTTAAACGTGTGGATTGAAGATCTGCGTCGACGACAGAACACTGCAAGGATCCGTTCCCAGAAATATTGACACGAGCTGAAGACGGAAGGGAAGGTTGTCAACGCCAAAGTAAAACCAAAATCACTGTGATTGCCACTGTGTTAACACAGATATAATTTACCTAAACCTATTGTCTCCCTCTGTCTCCGCACTCAGTGCATTGACGGAATTGTGCGATCCTGACTTTGTGGAAGGTGTGCAGCGCGTTTCACTGCACCAAGGCTTCTTTGCTGACCTCATTTTGCAAAGCTGGGCAGATTCCTCCCAGGGCCAAGTGGAGTGAAAAAGACACAGCGTCAACTACCAAGCAGGTCGCCCCAGGTTGAGTGCGGGCGACCGCAAAAAAAGTACAGGGTTCCACGTTTTCAGGCTTTCATATTTCAGCCGGTGCCGACTGTCTCTTTCTTTTTTAATCACCTGCAACATTAGCCCTGGTGACATTAAAGATCCTGTTCTGACAGGCAGAGGAAACATGAGTTGGTGCCAGGCGTCATCAGTTCTTTCTCAGTATGAGGCAGAAAAAAAAAAACAGAGTCTGAGGTCTACACTGAGGGTGACACGGTGGTTGGAGTAGAGAGAGACTGTGAATGCAGGAGGACGGACTGCGGCTCTGTCAGCTGCAGCAGCTGCAGCAGCAGCAGTAGCAGCAGTTCTGCTCTTCGTACTGACGAAGCGGAGCTCACTCATCAGCTCAAACAGAGTGGCCTTGATTACTAACTAACTCTTGTAAAATCACTGACGCTGGAGATAACCAACGCGTATAGATCCTAGTGACGTTTACTTTGCTGACTGTTCACGTCTGTGTTTAACCTTTGGAAGACAAAGTGCGTCTGAAATGTTGAAACTGTCTTTTTTTTTCTATAGATAAGTAAGAGTTTGGTTGTTTCTGTGTCAAAACAGGTTTAAGACAAAAGTCAGAATTCAAAAATGTCTATTATTTATAGCTAAACCTTTGATTTATCTAGTCAATAAAACAGTTTTTAAACAAAAAAAGTTAATTTGCATTAAGTGACAGGATTAAACATATATTTTTGCATGTTTTTAATAATTTTCTTCTAGTCCTAAAGTATGACAAAGAAAAACCATGACCTGAACCAAAAGACATTCCACTGATTTTACCAAATTCAGCCTAAAAAATAGAGAAATAGTTGTTTTATTACAATAATCAGAGCTAAATCATTTTTAACCTAAAAAAATCATAAATTTATAAAAAAAATTAGAGAAACGTTGCCATAAAATCAAGTATACTAATAAACAGTACTAAAAAGTCAGACTTGTGGCCAATCACTGCAGATGTCTTTTCTTTCTAGTAAAACAAAAACTAAACTCATGTAATTTTTCACCTTTTATTTTCATTTTTTTTAACTTTTTCATTTTTTACGGTAGTGTTTCACACCTACGGATGAGATGTATTTGAGAGAGGCAGACATGCCGCAGCGGTGTGGTGTGAATAATGTTTCTTTTTCAGTAAAACGACGTCCAGCTAAAGGTTCTGTATTTGTGTCTTTATGTGGAACAGAACATTTCTGAGCTGTAGGTTGAACCGTGGCTGCGGTGAACACGGTCCGCTGTGTTTTTACCCCCCTCTGTTCGGTTGTTTCTTTTTTATTCCAGCCCTCTTCTCTCTGCAACATTCCCTCCAGTATTCCAGGGAGTGTATCACACACTCCTCCAACAACAACAACATCTCTCCTCATCTGGAAATGTGTGTTGACTCCTGGCCCACATTTGCATTCACGCCTGATATTTGTTACCGTCAGGAGAACGGAGTGGATCAGACTGGGGTAGATATACAGACGGGCTTCGGGGGCTGCTCTGCAGAAAGGCCCGTGCCTGAGTGTGTGACAGACACACACTTCAGCAGCCGTAAGACTTTTCTCTGAAGCTGTTCTGCAGCTTCGGGCTGAATCCTGACACATTTGGCATCTTCGCTGTTTCGTTAGTTTGATGAGGACGTTGTAAACCAGAGGAAAGGAGACACAGTCCCACAGCAGCACAGACAGCCAAGCTGGAACATGTGTCTGATGGCATATCTTAAAGTTAGGACATTATACTGTGAATTGGTTTTTGCAACATTATATAGTTTCTATATAGTCCTTATGTGTCAAACTCAGGGTCGGGGGCCAAACTATCCCGCAATCTAATTATTTTTTGGCCCATTGGATAATACTAAATGTGTACACACTAGTGCATAGGGTCCATAGTGTATAGGGTCTGTAGCATTAGTGGTGTATGCACTATGGTAAATCACATCCCTTTTTTATTTTATTTCTTGTTGTTAGCCTGTGAATAAGAATCCATTCATATTCACCAGCTAATCTGTTACAGGGTCGTGTTGAAAATGGTCTCCATGACTGCCACCCAAATATTACTGCACTCTACCAGCCCCACCTGCAGGCGTTGAGTCCACTGGAAGGAAGAGATTGTGATCCACACCACTGCATTTAACCCATCACCATAGTGTACAGTGGGCAACTGAGCCCCTAGGCGGCAGTGATTGGGGATGGTGCCATGCTCAGTGGTAACCTGGTGGATTCGAACCTGCAACCTTTCGGAACGCAGTCCTGTTCCTTAAACACTAGGCCACCCAGGGAACCAATGGCCGTAACCGGGATTCAGGATTTCTTTATATATCTGTTCTGTGATCTGAGCATAGAACTGTCCTTACCCACATAAATTCCATTGGCGTGGAGTGTGATTTGGGTGGCAGTGGTGGAGACTTCTACCCTTCGTATTGCATAAGAGGATGAAGATGAAAGAATGATATAGAAACCGTTCAACAAACCAGATGTGGTTCAGTTAGAGAAGCTGTCAATTTTCCAATAAATATTAAATTTGAAGACATCCTGTCTTCTCAGATTTCACACAATGACGTGCTTTGGTCTTGAAATCTAAAAAAAAGACGCTTCCATGAACTCTGTTTCTGTGTAGAATGTCACTTTCACATTTCCATCCATCCATCTTCCCCTGACCTCCACCCTGTAAACTGTTGTCCGAGGCCTTCACTGATCTCTGACAACTGGTAGCAGCAGATTCCAAGGTGCAGCCAATCAGCTGGCTCCGACCTGCAGGGTGAACTCTGTGTGTCTGTGGTTCAACTGCCGTTTCAACAAGGATGTCCTTGGAATATTAGTGTAGCTTGCATTCAAGGTCAGGAAATAAAATAACACTTTCTTTTAGTATTCAACACTGTAGAATACGTGTTTCCTCTGTCTGCCACAGAACAGCTGTGGAATCGCTGTGCTTCGAGTTTTAAGTTTCCCAGTAAAGAGTGACCCCTGCGGGAGGAGCTCCCCTAATCTACGGCTCATAGGAGAGGGGATTCTCACCTGGGACCCTTCCCCGGAGGTGTGCTGTTCCAGTGCTGATCTCCTCTCTGCGCTTTAGCAGCAATGCACCATTCAATTCCTCTGGCGGCTTGACAAATGAACAGCGATCCGAGCGGAGGGGATGCTTGTACTGCACCACACATCCTGTCCCATCCACATCCCGCTGTCCCGCAGTGGTGCACCTCCTCTGCTGCATCCACAGCAGCAGCAGCAGTAGCAGCAGCAGCAGCAGCAGAGCTCTCACTTCTCAAAGTCACACAGGTACACCAGAGCTGAGGACAGGGTTACACACACACACACACACGGAGACTTAAAAATATTGTTTAAAAATAGAAAAACAAAAATAGTAAGCTAGTATGTGAATTATATTTAGTATTAGTAAAAAAAATACTTCAGATTTTTATATATCAAGCTTTACAAGACTTTGTCTCTGTTGGGAAAAATCACTAAAAAATAATTTTTCAGGATTTTATCATTTTTGTTATAATTATAAAATTATAATTATATAATTTTATAATTACTTTTAATACCATTGTCACCTTGTAATGTGTAAGCTGTATCTTTTCTAATCCATCTGTCTTTATGTAGGTCTGTCTGTCATTATGTACAGTACTGTAAGGCTGTCTCACTGTGTGTCTGTCCGTCCGTCCATCTGTCGTTATTCATGTAGATCTGTCTGTCTTTATGTTCTCTAAGTCTGTACCACTGTCTGTCTGTTCATCTGTCTGTCTATCCGCATATAGGTCTGTCCGTCTGTCTGTCATTATGTAGATCTGTCCGACTGACTTGTCTGTCTGTTCCTCTGTCTGTCTTCCTTTATGTAGATATCTCTGTTTGTCCATCTACCGCCTGTCTTTATACTGGTCTGTCTGTCTGTCATTAGGAACTGCAGGTTTTTTCCCACTGTCTGTCTTTCCATTTGTCTGTCTGTCTTCATATGAGTCTGTCATTATGTATATCTGTCCAACTGTCTGTCAGTCTTTGTGTAGGTCGGTCTATTTGTCTGTCTTAATCTAGTTTTGTCCGATTGTCTCTGTGTCTGTCATTATGTAGAACTGTCTGACTGTCTTTCCTGTTAACTGTCTGTCTGTATCTCTGTCAGGCTGTCTGTCTTTAGGTAAGTATGTCCATCTAAATGTCTGTCTCTCTGTCAGTCTTTGTGTAGTTCAGTCCGTTTGTCTGTCTTAATCTATGTTTGTCCGACCGTATTTGTGTCTGTCTGTCTAATTCAATGTCTCTCTGTCTTAATGTAGGTCTGTCCATCTGTATGCCGGACTAACCGTCTCTTTATCTGTCTTTGAGTAGGTCGATCAGTTTGCCTGTCTTTTGGTCCTAATGTGAGTCTGTTTATCCATCCGTCTGTCTGTGTCTTTTTGTCTAAGTCAGTCTGTAGGTCTGTCTGTCCATCTGCCTGTAGGTCAGTCAGTTTGTCTCGTGCGTCTGTCTGTCTACCTTTCGTTGTGAACATCGAAGGTCACAGCTAACATTTCTCCTCCCTGTTTCTCTCTCTCTCTCCCTCCCTCTCTCCCTCCTGCTCCTCACACAAAACTCTTCAAAACTGAAAGGATTATTTAAATTGCTGACTAAGGATTTCTGATTTATGATGCCGGACGGTGCGAGGGTAATATTGCAAGCCATCTGAAACCTGAGATGGCTTCTCACCGACAGCACGAGTCTATTTCAGCGCTCACCCTCCAGTGCAGTCAAAGAACAGGGCACTTGGACAAAAAAAAGGATATTAAAAGGAGAGATTTGTATGGGCAGCCTAAACTGTAACTTTTTCTTTCTTATTTCAAGGAACATTTCAGTTGAAAACTGTGAACTACAACTGGACTACTGCGCGGCTGAACCAGTCCACGCACTTTATTACATACAATAAATCTAGAAACTGCCTGCGTCCACCACTTGAGGACAGTATCTTCCCTTTGGTCCAGCTCAGAAACTGCATCTGAGAACAAGTGCAGAGCTGAGCGTCTGACGCAGCAGGCCATCATTCACCTCGGGCAGCATCGCTGTTCGGACTTGCCTAGGTGCAGCTGTCCACTCTTACTCCCAACCCCCTACCACCACCTACACCACCAGCAGCGGCAGAAGAAGCAAAGCTATGACCATTCACTATACCCCACCACCCCCATAAAGCCAATGCACTCTGGCAGTCATGGAGTGGGATGCACTATCGATCCTGCTGAAATGAGGGTTTCTAAAAGGAAGGCAGTAAGCATGTCTGCGCTCCCCTCCTCCACCTTAGAAGGGGCCCTGAGATATAACCAAGCTCAGCACATTGCACCATCCTGGCATGGGAAAATGGGATTTTTCGCAGGGAGACGAGCTGAGGAGAAGGTAATTCAAGTCGTCAAGGTGTATGGTCCCTGCAAAGGACGTAAAATGAGCCAAACTTCCTTCAGACGCCTCACAGCAGAAAGAAAAGGTCATTTTAGGAGTCTCATCATTCTGAGCCCTAATCTCAGACGTCTGTTGTGAAAACATGCAGCAGAGATAAAGTTAAAAAAATATCATTGGGGAAAATCTTCACTAAGAACTCCTCCAGGAGAGTCATCTGTGTTTCAACACTGCTTTGCAAAAATATGGATTCTTCCCATTAAGAATATATCGCGTTAAGAGAAACGTTAGAGCAGAAAGTCATCGATTTTCCTGTAAGTCACATTTGCAACAGATCATCCCCTTAAGATTGGAAGTGCTTGTTCCGAAATACACCACTAGATGGCGACACTATCATTGTTTTATCACTGTAACATTTGCACGCATAGGTTGTGTTTCAAAGAATTCAGCACTTCTCCATAAATACAAAGAATTCTGTCGTAAACAACCAGACTTCTTGGAGCCTGAAAGACGTTTCGTTCGTCAACTGAGGAATTTCATTAGTTCCATGGTTAAATTAGTGCTCCTGTTCAATGTTCTTTCACTGGGAGTCAAAGAAAATATTGTTTAAAAAGTGTTGTACCTTTTAACTCCACTGTATAACAGTGTATGACCTTAAATAACGAGAGAAACAAGTCGTTATTATTGCGTTAATGTAATCAATTGTTGTAGGCTGTATGTTTGAAATAATTCGAAATTGCGATTTAAATAGATTTAAAAATTGCAAAACGCTTTTTTTAAATATATAAATTCGGGCTTATTTTCTACAATTTTGTAAAATCTAGTTACGGGTGCTGTTTTCATGAATTATTCAGTACATTTATTTTATTTATTCGTGAGTAATTAATTTTCATTCTTTTAAACATTCTCAATCTGTAAAAAATGTAATATATTTTTTAAGAATTATACTTTAAAAGTATGTTTTACAGCCGTTACTTTTTAATGACGTCATCGTTGGTCGTGAATATCGTTGACGTTTTCAAAATGTGCCCATAAACAAAACGAAAAACAGCTTTACCTGGCATGACGGTATATGTCGTTACCTAATGTGACATCTGAAATAGTTCAAATAAATTTTAATGGTGTTTTAAACTGTTATTTGTGTTAATTTAGTAGTAACGATGTGCAGCTAGCTGGTTCAACGACTGGCTTCAGACGTCAACGTGAAACGTACTTCGTCACTCAGTGGGGAGGTCCTAATCTAGCGAAGCAGCTGGGAGCCCTGGACCACGTGACTGTGGGGATGTTACAGAGCAGCCATCATCATTTCACCCAATTCATGTCCAGCCTGAAACGTTCACATCTCCCGTGTGAAGGAAACACGCCGACACCATGGAGTGCGTGAGGCAGCGGTGAGGGTGACGCGTTTCCTCGGTGTCGTCAGTCCGTTCGCCCGCTGTGCTGCAGTTTGACCGACTCTAACAGGTCAGTTGTAGCCGTGAAGCTTTTCTTCCTCCTCTGCTTTCTTCCCTCATACGGTGGCGCCCTTTCAGGTTTTACTATTCACCATATTGACATGTTCGCCAACAAAAACGTCAAATATCCAGGCCGGTAAAAATCACAAACCTTTCTTTTTATTCGATTACGTCTTTATTTTTCACATAGAGCTCCAGTTCGCGCCACCGTCTACGGCCGGTGCTTGTTTGTTGTTGATGGTGCAATCCACATATCGAGGGGAGATGAGCCACAGGTAAACAGGAGGCAGGGTTATAAAGAAATTAACGTACGCTAGATTTACACGTTGATTTCCCAGCGTGGACTTGGGATACGTTTTTATTTCGGGCCTTCAATGATTGTCTTCAAGACTCCAGGTTTGATGGTGACCAGGTTTCTCCTTGTTTTAGCTAGCATGACTAGCTATACTTGTAAATGAAGAAGGTGCTAGGGTTGTCTGAGGACTTCAATCATAAGGGTGTCTGTTGGAAAATAAAATTAAAAATGGGAGTATTAGAATTAAATGACAGTGGTGGCCTAGTGATTAGTGGAACTGGACTTGGATCTAGAGCACAGGTGTCAAAATCAGGCCCGGGGGCCAAATCTGGCCCTTATTATAGTTATATTTGATAAGATCGTATCAAATATGTATTAGAGTTGGCCCACCAGTATAAATGCCTCATATACTGGCAGGATTTGTAGTATTAGTGATTCCTGGTCTTTGTTACAGCACAGATATTTTGTTTTTTTGTTGTTGTAGGTCTGTAAAAAAATATTAAACAGATCTAGAAAGGCTAAAGACAGAGGCAAAAACCACTGATGTGGCTTTATTTAGATTTAAATTCTCCTGTGTTGATAATATTAAGTAGCTGTTGCAGGTTCAATGTTCTCAAAAAAAATCAACATTTAATCAGGGGCGGCACTTAAAGACAGGCAAGCCAGGCAGTTGCTTGGGGCTCTGGCCACTAGGGGTCAAAAAAAGTTTTTATTTTGCCACTGTCACTGAAAGGGTGAGGGATATCTGGCTAGGATTCCCAGGAGAAACATGCCCCACCCCTGTCGATCTTTCAATACATTTTCAGTCTGGCCCATGACTTTATGCCAGTTTTTAATTCTGGCCCACTGTGAAATTGAGTTTGACACCCCTGATCTAGAGGGTTCCAGGTTAGAATCAATCAGCTGCTCGGTTACTACTGAGGTCCCCGGTCCACCGGGTTAAATGTAGAAGTCAAATTCCGTTGTGTATCACAATGACGAGGAGTTTGCATTGCTCTCCTTGCCTTTCTTAAACAGTGGGTTGCTTACCTACAGGGTGTAGCCTTCTCCCCTTAATTTATTCCTCAATAAGCAAAGCTATTAGTGTACAACAGGGTGGAGGTTAGTATTGCAAATCAAAGCATACCAGTGGCTGTCATAAAAGCAGAAAATAGTTGAGTGCCAGAGGGAGGGGTGGGATCAGTTCACGGGAGGGGACACTTGATCACATACTGTGCAGCTGATATGTCTCTGACCAAACTTACCTAATCTCCACAGGTCACATGAAGTCCAGAAAACCACAGTCTGACCCAGGCTGTGATCACTGATCACAGAAATTCTGAGAATGACAAATTGGCCAGAAAACCAAAATTTCTACGCTATATTAGATCCTGACCACAACACTTTATGTAGTTTATCAACATGTTGTGTCTGTCTAGAGGTGTCAACGTAAAATGTTACAAAAATCCTACAAAATTTGTAAATATAAAACAGTTGATATATGAAAAAAAAATACTTCTGAGGAAAGTATTAAACTTTGGGCGAGTATTGTTGCGGTATTATAGGTTGTCCCTGTTGATTAGCCTTTAGTAAACATAGTTGTACCCTTACTGCCACTTGTTGGTAATGCCAAAATCATAGAAGGACAGCAATTAATTCTTTTGTCGTCTCTTTAGTTGAGTCCAAAATATTTGACGCAAAGCATTCGCTACCAACTGCATTTGTGCCATCCCGCTTGAACCGTTGACAAAACGCGTGACTTGTTGCATACGTACGTGTTGACAGACCGCTGCATTTGTCACTATTGAAATAAAGCATGCTAAAAATGGAGGACATGAGTAAACGAGACTTCTGTCTGGAGCTGACAGCTAGGACAAAGACACCTGTTAATGGACATACCAAAGTGCTTTATCTCGTGTCAACGTTTGTTTCCAAAGCTTGAACAAAGCTTTAACTTTTTACCTAAGAGAAAGATGCCTAAGGTAGACAGAGCAAGATGTGATTTGAAGTCTGCGTGACTTCAGATCGTGATGTCAAAATCTGCTTCAGAACACAAATTTACTTGAGGTACACCAAACGGTTCTCAGTGATAAGATTTTGAAGCTTATGATACAGGTAGCTGTTGTCCAACTGCCATTGGCAAAAAAAAAAAATATATATATATATAGAAATGTATATATGTATATGTATGTGTATATATATATATATATAATTTATATATGTATATATATATACATATATATAAATTTCCCAACATGTTTATACAAATGAATGTTGCTGTATTTGGGTTATAATTGATCTGACAGAGTTTATTTAATTTTGCCTAAAGGCCATCCAATCAAAATAGATATTTGTGATATATATTTTCTATTACAGTAATCAACTGTTCAGAGCAGTGGAAACTGAAAGAGAGGCGAAGAGTAGGGTACAGGAAGGATGGAACAACTGCAGGAAAGAGTCAGGCGTGATCTGTGAGAGAAGAGAGTCAGCTAAGGTGAAGGGAAATGTTGGAGGGTTGTGAGACCAGCCATGATGGATGGATTAGAGACACTAGCAATGGGCAGAAGACAGGAGGCAGAGCTGGAGGTGGAGATTTTAGAGATGCTGAGATTCTCTTTAGGAGAGACAAGGATGGACAGGATCAGGAATGAGGTGATTAGAGGGACAACACAGACAGGAAGGTTTGGAGAAAAAAAGCTAAAGAAGACAGATTGAGATGGTTTGGACATGTTCAGAGGAGGGACAGAGGATACATTGGTAGAGAATGATTCTAGAGATGGAGCTACCAGGTAGGAGACAAAGAAGATATTGATGGATGCAGTGAGGGAGGACATGGAGGTAAAGTAGAAGATATAGAGAACGGGGTCAAATGGAAAAGGTTGATTCGCTGTGTCAACCCCTTGTGAATAATTCTACTGGTATAAAGTTTATTTGTACTAGATATTGTGGTTGCTTTCTGTGCATGTACTTTTACCCAGTTCAGACATCAGTGACTGACGCAGTGTTGTTTAAACTGCTGTTAGAAAGGGCTTTCAATGCACAGCTCAATGCTCATCTGAGTTAGGTGTGCCTACTGACCTGGAACAGAATGCACTAAATAAAGGAACAACGTACAACAGCAATTAAGTGACTAACATGGATTATAACAGTGTCTCATTTCAAGAAGAATTACTCGGTTGAAAAGTAATAGATGGAAGAATGTTCAAGCAATAGATACAAACATTCCAGCAGTGGCATCAATGACACAAGAAACAAATTATTTTTTTTTTTAAATAAAATGCAAATGCTATATGTCAGGCAGCTAAATGAACACTCTTGGTTCAGGTTCAGGTATGTAGGGTCTCAATTAGCCTGGAGAATAGAGACAAGGTTTTTTTTCTTGGCATGGCATGGCTGGCCAAGTGTTACTCTAGAATTTTAATTAGCTTCAAACCAACTCAGTGGCCCAGGACTCCCAAACAGCTTATTCAGTAGTAACCGTCTACTAACTCCTGTTTACTTTTCCAGTCAAAATATAGAAGTGCAAATATTTAATCATGTTGCGTTATTTTATGTTCAAATCAAGTGCAGGGACTTTTTTTGTTTAAAGGAATGTATGCTAGACTTACTGAAAACAACAAATAAACAGTAGTTTCCATTTGTTACCTTGAATTGAATGCTTAATATTTTGAAGGTGGAAAATTATTTTGTGGAGACGTGGTTCTTATTGATCCTAAGATAAAGTGCAGCTTTAGCTTTTTCAGTATTGCTGAGCGAGAAAGCAGAAAAACCGGAATGATGACTCGTTGTCATCAGGGACGCAGTGGGGTTTTTACTGAGCAAGTATGTGCATTCAAAGACAAACAGTGGAGAATTTAATTCTAGTTCTCTCACCGCTTGTTTTTGCAAAAAAATGATCCTGGTGGAGTTAGATTAACTATTCCACAAGATTCGATTTAAAAGTGAATGCTTTAAAATTAGCATATAGCGATGTCTAATAATTTAATTTTTAGGGACTAGGATGGACAGGATCAGGAATGAGGTGATTAAACGGACAACACAGACAGGAAGGTTTGGAGAAAAGGCTAGAGAAGACAGCTTTTTTTTTTTTGTGAGGTAATGAAAACTCGATAACGCATTGTCTGGATTTTCCCAAATTAATTCACACATAGGGTTCTGTGGCATTTGCCTCTTTTTTCAGGGCAAACAACTGCATATAACATTATTGGTCAATATCAGTGTTGGGGAAAAAAAAGTGTATAGAAAATATCGGCAAAATAGGACATTGGAAAAAGTGAATATAAAATTTTTTTTTTTCCCAAAATTACTAGTGTGATTTTCTTTATAAACAGTAATGTCACCACTGTTTGGCTAATCAGAATAATGGAAGTGTGTGTGTTTTTTTTGGTTTTTTTTTCAATTGTTCAATACAGAGGTAGAAATATAAAAGTGAGACATAGCAAGAGAGATTTTCCAAGATGGAGTCCAAGTGCCACCAAAAATACACACAACCTTAGCTTGAGAACCACTTCCTGTTGGACGCAGATTATGAAGACCAATTCATCTGTATTATTTAAGTCTATTTATAACAGCTGCGTTTGCAATTAGTCTTATAGTGAATGTAGCTGCTCTCAGTTTTCTTTTTGCTCTTTTGAACATAACTACCCCTTTTTTTTTCTTGCCACAGGCAAAGGAAATAGAAGTGTTCATTCAACAGTGTGCAAATTAACATGTTTCACTCCCCCTGAATACTAGACAGGCATCGCAAAAGAGATGTTTACATTCAGATGCTGGCCACCCGCTGCTCTCTTATTCTTCCCTCCTGTTTTTGAATCACTGGAGCTACATGACCCATTTAAATGGGTGTTTACTTGCATAAGAAGAAGAGCCAAAGCACTTCTCAATGAACTCTTGTCTACAATTAAATTAGAGTGGCCTTCCCAGAAGCAATTTTCCACGTTACACAATGCTCTCTAGAGTCTCACTGCAACACAGGACAGACTTAAAGGACCAGGGAGAAGCAGCACTCACTCAGTCACACCTGCATCCATGAAAACACACTCGCTGGGACGTTATTGCGAGATAAGCACAGGTTTTTTTTAGCTTTATCAACATATTATTTACATGGTTATTAAATCAGCACATTCTGTTTGACCTCTTTACAAGTTGTCCTTTCATACAGTCTTTATTAGGGGTGCAATTCTCTGGGTTCTTTGCCATGGGACTAGATTATGAGGCTGTCAGGTACAATTGTAAAATTAATGTAAGACGATGATGAATCCGTTATGTTAATGCAGTAGTCAAATATAGATATTCAACAAATAAATGAAACGTCAACTGATAAATTAACCAAATTAAATAGTTTTGAATGTTTTGCTGTGTTTTATTATTGATAAAAACCCAAATATGTAATAATTTATTAAGAATTAATTATAATCTACGTTGACAGTGGTGCAGATTTTTATGAAACAAAATTGAAATAGTGGGCAGTGGTGTCCTGGTGGTTAAGGAAAAGGACTTGGGTCCGCAGTGCTTAGGGGTTCGAATCCGCCAGCAGCTGGGTTGCCACTGTGGTCCTCTGAGCATAGCACCGTCCCGACCATGTAACTAGTTAGTAAGTTAAGCAATAATAATACTTTAAAAATACCTTTAAACAATGAATAAAGTGAAACATAAAATCCAATGCCATGTTATCTGCATTATTGATAATATGGAGATAAAGTAAATGAAACGAACAACTCATGTCATCTCTTGTCATGATCACATTCTCTTTGGCCACACCCATTGTGTTTTAGTAGCCAATAAGTTGCGGAATCTGCATGACTCAGTGACACCTCTGTGTCCCTTAATCACCTGTTTGGTTTAGTTAAACCCAGTGACGTACAGTAGCAATGGAAAAAATGAAAGAAATCTGTCTGTAAATCAGATTGCGTTAGAAACAGGCCGTTGCTTTTTCTATATATGTGTGCATATTAATTTATTTATTTATTTGCGGTAGTGTTTCTAAGCACACCCCCGGGTTGCTCCACTAAAAATGGTATCAGACAAATGTGTGTTGGCATAACTATGTTCTACCCCTGGTTGTGTCACTCAGGAAAACATTGAACCAACAGCTCAACCGCGAGGTTGCAGACTGAACTCACCGCACTCTGGTTTGTCTGCCACCTTGACACCAGTGTGGATAAGGCTCAGTGCCAATATACTGTATACATGTCGTCTGGTGAGGCAGTCATAACATCTGTGGGTCAAAAGAACCCAACAGTAACGTTGTGTGTGTCTGTGCCTTCAATAAAATCCCAGCAGGTTATTCATCAGAATTTTATAATCAAGTTTCTGCATGCTAGAAACTGCTTGTTCCTCAAAAGAGACACAGGGTTAGACATGACGGAACATCCTTTTTTTTTTTTTTCTTTTTTTTTAAGCCAGACATTTTATTACTGCTTTCCTGTTGGCCTCTGACTAGACAACCATATAATAGGAAAAGGCTGTGGAGGTTTTTTTTTTCCCCTGCTCCTCTATTTTTGGAGTTTGTGGGAATACAGTATTTCACTTTCATAATAGCTGACTAAGGTGAAATCCACAGCAAAGGAATATACCTCCTGCTTCTGAGCACTGTGTTCTAGTTTGCTGTGATAAATAAAGTGATTTCAGTTGATGACATGTTTATTAATTGCGAATTTAGGCTTTTCCCAGTTTTTTTTTTGTCCAGTCCAACATGATTAGTGTGAAGTGTTTAGTTCTGTTCTTGTTTACTGGATTGGAACCATTGTAAACAGGGCATTATTTTTATCTTCTATATAAGCACTGTGCTTAAAAAATATCTTAAGGATATTTTTAGTCATATGTGTTTATATTATTTATACATAACCACATCCACTGAGGTGCAAAAAACAGAAGGTTAACTTTGCAGATTCTGTACATCTGTCACATTTTCTGTTGTTGAATAGTAGCTCTTTTATATTAAAAATACTAGTCAAATTATGTTTAAGCATGAGCAGATTTCTTTGTTGTTTTTTTTAAACTTCTCTCTGCGTTTGGTTTCTACTACATAATACACAGTCTTGTTGGCTGATCTTTAACGGAACTAGATAAAAGTCATAGCAACACAACAATTTAACAGTCAAATCGTGAACAATTCACTCACCCCTGTGGTGGAGACTGATAGTTTACAGGTACCATTTACTTCTCAACATTTTCTGCCATATGGATACTGTTGACTGTTGTTCTAAGCTGTAAACAAGTAAATATTTACATTGGGACTCTGATTTTAGGGAACCAAAAATGTTTGTTACTACATAATACATTGAAAATATTGATAATAATAACTATTATTATTACAAAAACAATATCAAAGATGCAAAAGTGAAATAAAATAAAATATGCAATCTTAGTATAGTATCCATGTTTTGCTCTTATATGTGAGTGCAGTCATGTGATGCTGTAGCAGCAAACCCAGATCGTTCTATACTTTCATCCTTCCTAATAAGTGCAAAAAAACTGCAGGTGCGACCTTTGTGGCCGTCAAGTTTCCCGTTTTGCTCTCTGCAGTGATACGTGACAAAAAGATTTAAGTATACAGATGAGCATGTTAAAAGACGAGGCAAATATCAGGGGCCATACAGGTTTTTTAAAAATTTTTTTTCATTAGAATTGTCTTTTGTTTTGTTGTTTTCTGTAGTTCAACGCTGGTCTCCTGGGTCGGTCTTGCATTGTCTCCGTTGCGTTGCTGTTGTTACGATACGTTTCAAAAACATTCCCGTATTTTGTCAGCGCTGTTGCTGCACAGCTTCAGTTATCCACTGTCTGAAACATACCCAGACAACAGGAAATAGTGTGGTTACAACAGCCGACAAAAACCATCTTTGTCTGCCATCTGTACCTAGTAGCGCCTCTGTCATTTCTCTGAACTCGTCACTCTCTCCGGTAATTTAATCCATGTATTAAAAAAGAAAAAAAAAAGGTTTTCCCTGAGTTTTTCCCTGAGCAAACAACATTTTTTTTTGCCCTGCGTGGCTTCAGTGAACTTGATGTTTCATGGCAAGTTTAATTTTAAGATGTTATTACAAACTGGGTGCAGGCAATGCCAGCTCTGCTGTTGTGTTGCTGCTGTTGCCACCACTGCTGCTGCTTCGTGGAGTGGTCACGCTGCAGCTACTGCTGGCTGTTTTTTGTATTTTTCTGTTTAAAAAACAATTCCAGAGTGATGGCATAACTGAACAAAGGTTAACACACCGTCACAATGGTTGTGATATTTTCCCCTAGTCTGAGCAACGTAGTGTTGAACTTGTGTAGCTTTAGAATCTGACATCACAGCCAGGCTATCGTTTTTACTGATGAGGTGCAAAGTCATTAAATATAATTCTTTCACTTTTGTAAAGGTCACGATTGAGCATGAAACCCGTTGGTCTGGTCCATCCTGGTTGACGTTGACTGAGGAAAGGAAAATGTTACATGTTAAGATCTGATTTACAAACTAAATAAGGTGATATTTCTTTTTCTTTTTTTTTTATCTTGATCAATCTATATGTAACTCGCTGCATCAGACAGCCGTGGTCATGAGACATGAGTCTTCTTGGTGTTTTTCTACACAAAACATCACATGAGAACAAAGCTAGCTCTGTGTCCGGGGCTGTTGAAAGCCCCCGCAGCTCTGACCACTTGTTGTCCACAGTCAGTTGGTCATTCATTCATACACATCGCCTTCAACACTGCCTTACACTGTTGAGGTCACAAATGGGTCGGAAAAGGCAACATGGTCCACACGTGGACGCAAACAACATGTTGTTGTTGTTGTTGTTATATTTGTTATTAAATTACTGCATCAAAGCCTTTAAAAGAAATTCTTGTTATCTTAATTAAAGCAGATGTACTGTTCTGATTTTTACGGGCACATTGATGTCATGGGGATGTATTAAAGTGAACCCTGTCTTTGAGAATTTTGGGTTGTTGTTTTTTTTTTTTTTTTTTTCCTTTATTTTTACCTTCAACACTGCCTTACACTGTTGAGGTCACAAATGGGTCGGAAAAGGCAACATGGTCCACACGTGGACGCAAACAACATGTTGTTGTTGTTGTTATATTTGTTATTAAATTACTGCATCAAAGCCTTTAAAAGAAATTCTTGTTATCTTAATTAAAGCAGATGTTCTGTTCTGATTTTTACGGGCACATTGATGTCATGGGGATGTATTAAAGTGAACCCTGTCTTCGAGAATTTTGGGTTGTTGTTTTTTTTTTTTTTTTTTTTCCTGTATTTTTAATCGTTCATCTTGTTTTCATTTCCAGGTGGATTTAACCCAACAATCCAGGCTGACGTTGGCCGTCTGCAACTGAACACACAGAAGCACAGACCTGTTTCTTAGGTTGAATGAGGGCAGTGCTGGAAGGGATCTGAGGCCGATCTCTCCCCCCCATAGGTCTGTGAGGAGGGGGGAGGAGGAGGAGAAAGGAGACACGGTTATTATCCTGAGCATGGGGCAAAAAGTCCCTGGTGGAATCAAAACTATTGATATGCGGGATCCGGCGTTCAGTCCCCTGAACCTGGAGCTACAGGCCCTCAATCAGACCAAGCCCTCTCGACTGGACCTCCTTCTGGACATGCCACCCGCCGGCATGGACGTCCAGGTCCAGCACTCGTGGAACAACGACGACCGCTCCCTCAACATCTTCGTCAAGGACGACAACAAACTGGTGTTTCACAGACACCCCGTGGCACAGAGCACAGACGCCATACGGGCCCGCATCGGGTACACCAGAGGTTTACACGTGTGGGAGATAAGCTGGGCCATGCGCCAGCGCGGCACCCATGCCGTAGTAGGTGTAGCAACGAGTGAAGCCCCGTTACACTCGGTTGGCTACACAGCGTTGGTCGGAAGCAACGTCGAATCTTGGGGCTGGGACTTGTGCCGCAGTAAACTCTACCACGATGGCAAGAACAATCCCGGAAAACCTTACCCGGCCTTCCTGGAGCCAGACGACACCTTCATCATTCCAGACTCCATCATGGTAGTCCTGGACATGGACGAGGGCACTCTGGGTTACATAGTTGATGGACATTATCTAGGCGTAGCGTTCAGGGGACTAAAGGGCCGGAAGCTGTACCCGGTGGTGAGTGCCGTGTGGGGACACTGTGAAATACGAATCCGGTACATTAACGGTCTTGATCGTAAGTACAGACTTTCTCTTTGATTTCATTTCTGTATTTGATGTTCTTCACTATTTGCTGTATAATTGAAACTTTTCAGGAGGCCTGGGCAAATTATTTGACTATCGGGGCACACTCCTAAGACAAAGGGTATAACGATAATATTAATCAAGGGACTCAGTTGCGATATCCATACCTCCTACTTTTCACAGGACTGATTGACACAGGTGGACAAAAAATGGACAAATACACTGTAAGGAGAGGATTACTGGAGGACTGCGTAGTACTAGTACATTCCCAAGCAACCCTTTGGACTCAGCTTTTACTTCTTCTCATGCCATCTGTAGAGAAAATTGCAGAAAATATGCAGAAATATAATAATTATAGTGAAAAAACTAATAAGGATTACAGATTACAAGTGCAATGGGCCACAACCAGCCCCCGACCCTTAGTTTGCCCACGCCTGTTGTAGTAAAACACTCACCAGGTCATTACACAAAGCAGTACATGTGAAGACATATAGTGATACTGACTAACCTTATTCAATTCACTTTATCTACCTTATCTTTAAGCTTCACTGCACTTATCTAAATTCCAGGCTGTTGTGTGATGATTATTACTCAAAAACACTCCGTGTTGTAGTACAAAAAAAAAAAACAAGCTTGTTGTTTTTCTCTGGACAAATGGAAATGGATTCCAATTGGATTAATCCCAATTATTCCATAGTGAGAGTCATGGGTTTTCAATGGAGAAACATAGGTTCTTATCAAACCATAAAATGCCTCCACGTCCCAGCTGCTCTCTGCTCATTAGTTCGTTTTTTTTTCTATGTACAGCTTAGATCACTTGACCTAGTTTTGGTCTGAAAAGGAAAGCCCTACACAACCACTGATACACTTACTGCACAACGGCATGAAATGAAATGTGTCATGAAATGAAATGTTTCATCTCAATCAGGCAGTTTTAATTATTGTTACATCGTATAAAACAATCTCCATGATTTAAATTTGCATCATTGTTTGCACTGCTGCCACCTATTGGTGGTGTTGGATAATATTTGAATCTATTTTTAGGAAGTGTTGCTTTCAACTTTTAGTTGGAAGTGAATAAAAGTATCCATCTTACACCCTTCCTCCCCCCCTTGTCTCTCCCCAGCTGAGCCTCTCTCTCTGATGGACCTCTGTAGGCGTTCAGTGAGGGTGGCTTTAGGGCGAGAGCGACTGAATGAAATCCACAGACTACCACTGCCAGCTTCCCTGAAGAACTACCTGCTCTACCAATGACGGCGCCGCAACTGTCACAGCACACGCCTCGCACGCCCTCTCTTCCCTTTCTCGAGTTTCTCTGGGATCCTTCGTGGGCTGAAACCCGTTTGACAGCATTGCCGACATCTCCGGGACTGACTCAAAAGAGAATGATTCTGTGCGTGGGCGGCTAGGCACTCCGACTTAAGTTTGAAAGCCCGTGTTTTTTTTTGTTTTTTTTTTTTTAAAGGACTCTCCGCAAATGTATTATCTAACTAAATAAATCAGGAATAATAACTGAAGCACTATGCACACATGCTGATCCAGACGATGCCCTGACAGTCGCCATATTGGTGTACCAACCTACAGGTTTTAAAGTCGATGTGGCGTATGAAGTCAGTACCTCTGCTGCAACAACCTCCAGCTTTACAATTACCGACTCCTGTCTTGTAGCCTTTTTTTTTTCAATTTGAAACGTGATTGTGCAAAGACAAAAAGATATGTCAGTTGAACCTGGTGCTGAGGTGCACTTCTAGTGTCTCACCACAAGATGGCATCAAATACACATGTGGGAACAATTGAGATTATAACACAAGATAGATGAATTTATTCTTTTTTTTTTTTTTTTTTTAATTGTGATTTTAAAGTAGATATTAAATTGAGACTTGACAGAGCACACAGCTGAGATGCTGATCATTCCATAGTGATTGTACTGCACTGACCACCGGGTCAGAGCACACACCTTGACCAAGACGTCATATATATGGAAACAAACAGCTGAAGAAAAACGCACGGGAAGAATTTCCTCACTGTGATGATTTTTGTAGCATGCATCAGCGGGATTGTTTCTTTTTGTCTCTGCAGTTTGTGTGTTTTTAATCCTCCGTGTCACTCCTGCTTTTTGTAGTTTCAGTCATGTGATCCAGGCCCAGGAGAGCTGTTTTTATTCAGAAGAGGGAAAAAAAAAAAATTTACAAAACGTCACCAGGTTTTACATTTGAATCCAGAGAACAGGAAAGCACAACCGTCTCTGTTGTGCAACTGATGAAGAAAAAAAAGCTGCTTCTCTTGGGTCTCGCACGAGAGCTGTCGGTGTGGTGTCCGTGTTTTCCAGGGGAGTGGAGAAGGATGAGATGAGGCAGATTGGTCACCTTCAGTGTTGTGCCTGAATCGGCAAACCCATTACAAAAAAAAAAAAGACAATCCACAAAGTGCTGCACAAACTAAAACGTCAGATTGCCAACCTGTTGTCTATGCCATATCATTCTTGACTAAGGAGTTTTTAGACGTGCAGACCTACACTCTCGGCCCCCTGGCTGGGTGTGCACAGACTCTGCCACCTCTTCTTGCTTGCCTATTCCATTTTATTTGTATTCCTTGCTGTAGATTTGTTTGTATGTATCTATTAAAGATTATTTCAAATTATAAAACCTTATCTGTGACTCCCATTTTTTTTCAGCAAAATAGAAAGTGTTTGGTTTGGGAAAAAAAAAAAAAATAAACAGTGGAAAATGACCACTTAAATTACAGAAATGTATCCATTTAAACAAGTTAATATCGTTCAGCAGATTTTATCGGCCCGATATGTTCATATATTATCGGTAAGAACGTTATCGGTTTTACCGCTGATAATAAAAATCCAATAACTCAATACCTGAGTTTTGCTAAACTTGCAACAATCCCGTTCTAACACATTTATCCTGATGTCACAATGTGAAAAAATATGGCAGATAAAAATAACTTCACTGAGTCCTATGTGTCCTTCACAAAACTTTAGGAAAATTAATGTGGAACAAATAGTAGGGAAAGTCACCTTCCTTCCAGACAGAATGAGTCATTATCCACTTATCCTAATCAGAGGTGTAAATTACCTGCAGTGACAGTTCTGAACACTGTATTTGACATTCAGGGTACAGATGTTGGCAGAGACAGTAGAAAACGTGTGAGTATTGAGTCGCTTGTTTTAAAAAAAAAATCACCATTTTTTCTGAAGGTGTAATTCTTGCCTATAGACAGCAGAGGGCACCCTTGATTGAAACTAACCAGCATCCCCTGTTGTATCACGGAACACAAAACAGGACTAGATGTTTAATCATGAAATAAAATCATTAGAAAGTTAAGTATCGCATTAAATCATCGATATCACTTGATTAGAAGGATGAATTGTCCTTACTTTGTTTGGAAGTGATGAATATCGATATTAAAAGGAGATAATTGAACTTTTGATCGAGGGCGATACTCGATTGAGTAGAATGGGGATTGTGCGACTTGGAACGATACATGTGGATCTGCAAATACTTTTGGAGTTTCACAAAACCCGATCGGTTAATCAACTTATTCTTTAAATAAATATCAGAATTAGAATTGTGTTGACGCAATCAGACAAACAGCGTTTTAGCTGATGATTTATTTTATTTTAACTGAAATAGTATCGATTACACTGAATCTGCAGAGTATGTTTAGAACTGTATGTTCTGTTATACAAAAAAAAATAGATAAACGTTGAGAGCAAGTTCAGCTTTGGTCCCTAGGGGCAGTGCAAGAGCTGCTGTTTAATGCCGCATATGGACACCGCTGCATATGGCCACGCGATGTCAGTATTTCCAGGTTTTTCACGATTACTTAGGCGAGTGAAGATCATTGTGTGAGAAAAAATGTCTGAAACAAATCAATTCAGTCTTCGGGCGTGTGAAAGAGTGACTTTTTCATTTCATACATGAGACTTAATAGCAATATTAGCTATTGTAGCTTTAGCCACACTTTGTACTTCTTTATATCACAACATGGGACATAAAAATCAATTCATCTGTTGTTTTATATGAACCACAACAAAATAAAGGCTGAATTCTGGGGATGATGGGTATTTATGACTACCAATATCAACCATACATTTAACTTTCTGGTTCCATAAGTGACCAATTCCAATATATGCTATCTTTTGTCGCCAAAACTCAGATTAATGTCACAGAACTAGTGATGTCCAATATTAACTTTTGAAGATATCCAAGTATAGGTATTGGGATGCGATATTGACCAATACTGATATGTGTTGAGGTAAGCGTCTCAGAACCTTATGTTTAATCCTTAGAATTTATCAGATTGTCGTTATCGGAGGGAAAAACAATATTGATTTTTCAGATTTTACAAAATTTCAGACATCCCTTAGTCAGAACCATATGGGTAATTCCATCAAATTTGGCAAAATCAGACTTTCATTATCGGAGGAAGAAAAAAAAAACAATGTAATAAAAATGTTTGTCTTCAATCTAACATTTGGGAAATATTAGCACAGGTGTAAACAAACATTCGTCTGAACAATAACGTGTAGTGACAGTAGTGAACAAATCACTTCTGGATTGCAAACATCTGAGATTAGAATTACATTTATGTGATATTACGTGTTTGCTAGTACATCATGATTAATCCAGGACAACAAACAATAATACATCATCTGAGTGCTATAAATTAGAGCGTGGGATCTGCTGTCAGTCACAGAAGCAGACAGGTGCTGTTGAGTTTCTGTGTCAATAGAACTTTTTAACTGTTCCCTAATTGTAAATAAGTTAAAAATCAAGTTGAACTGGTTTGGACCAGGTGTAAGATGCGGGCATACGCCACTGTTGTTGTGAAGGGACACTGAAAAACACCTTCTTATCACTGTGATTGAGTAACTTATTATTCTGCTGGTCAGTCTCTGACACAAAACAGGCGTTACACTTCAACTTTGACCGCACAACACAAACAATCACTGTGTTATCACTGTGGTGCAGCTGATGATGACACATTTCATTGAAACCGAGGCCTGTGTTGTTCTGTGGTCTTCCTAGTACTGTACTTTACTGCAGTTTCTTATCACAGCAGAAACAGGTCAATTACAGGAAAACGTTGTACTGTAGTATTCCATGGATAGTATAACAGTAGATAATTTATATTACAGCTGTATCATATATGTTACAGGTCTTTCATTTTTCATTTTTCCAAAGCTGGAAATGGGGATGTTAAAGATAATGAGATTCTCTTTAGGAGAGACAAGGATGGACAGGATCAGGACGTGCTTAGAGGTGATTAGAGGGACAACACAGACAGGAAGGTTTGGAGAAAAAAGCTGGAGAAGACAGATTGAGATCCCATTCTTGGAAGTTTAACTGCTCTGGATGTCGTCTCTGGATGGGTGTGATCACAAGTCCCATTCAAATCTGGACATGTTAATTGCTAACTGCACATCACCATCGAGGCCAGTTTCTGTCCTAGAAAGGTTTGACTGAAACAACTCTTCACACTTTCGCCCAGTGAAGAAAGGAGTGGTCACCCCGAAACTGATAAAATTTCTTAGTTGAGGAATAAAATGTCTTTCAACTCCATGAAGAAGCCCAGATCCTGACAGGTAAACTTTCTTTGTATTTAAGAAGCCGGAATGAGATGGGTTGGACATGTTCCGACCAGGTAGGAGACAAAGAGGAAGGTCAAAGAGTAGACAGAGGGAGATGGAAAATGTTAATTTGCTGTGACAACCCCTAAAAATAGGACAAGCCAAAAGGAGAAGAAGAAGAATTGTAAAAAACACACTTTTTGGAGAGAGAAACAATTCATCTTTATTGAAAAGATAAAGACTCAGTATAAAGTTATGCAGACATTGGTTCTCTGTATACGAGCCTGTAAGGACTGGTTACAGTAGAAACTAAATACAATATAACTTCTCACCAAGAGTCCTGAGATGTAACCAAATGTTTACTCTAACCTAATTGGCTTGTTACATAGTCAAGTCAAATGTTGGCAAAATGCAAATGTGATTTAACCAAAGGAGGCGGGGCCAGATTTGCATCACGGCCTGCATGAACTCAAACACCTCAGTCAATACCTCATTGAATACCATTCACTGAGAAGACCTGTGCAGCGTTATTACAATTATAATCAATGAGGTTGGCCTAATTAATGCTTTGACAATACAAACTACATGACCCATGATGTCAGCAGATGTTAACGCCAGACATGTGAACCACTCCAGACACCATTTATTGAAATGTATTGTTAATGTTACAAAATTCACAATAAAGAAACAACATGAATTAGTCTGAAACAGGTGTCAAACTCAAGGGCCGGGGGCCAATTGCGGCACGCCGAGTCATCTTGTATGGCCCACTGGAGTTTACAATGCATTTTATAATGTCTATGCAGCAGAGTTTCTTAACCTCCTTCTTCTTTCAGTCGGTCACTTTTTCAGGGGTCCTCTGTATAATATACAGAAATATAATATAACCACTGTACCTCCTCTGAACATGTCCATACCAACTTAATCTATATATAAAATAAATTTAAATATAAACCAGCCACTAAGGAGTACAATGTTTTTTAGTATCAGTCCCAACTCTGGATAAATGGAGAGGGTTCCGTAAGGAACGGCATCCGGCATAAAACTCTCGGAATCAGAATCAGAAAAACTTTATTTATGGGGCAATTTGAGGCACAACTGAGCATTATGTCAGTGCAGGCAAGGGAAATAAAATAAGATAGATAAAATGAAATAAATAAAATAGTAATAATTTGGCCAAATCAATGATGCAAGCAGAGTTTCTTAACCTTATAATTAAAAAGTTTTATCATTTTTATTTTATTTTTAATTATTTTTTATACAGCTGATCAGTGAGATGTATTAATATGTTGTAGAGTAGTTATATATATATATCTATATATATATCTATTTATAGATATATATATATATGTGTGTGTTTTGTTGCAACAGGTATCGTCACAATGTTTATTTGCTTTAACTCTACGGAGGCCCTAAAGACGTTACTAGTCAAGGTTAAACAGGACAAATTGTGTTCACTGTCGAGATCTGTTTGTTGTGTAACGACTTAGGAAAAACGGCCCGAGAAATGTGCGAGGCACGTGTACTGACGTCACAGACAACACCTCCGTCCGGCCCTCTGACGTCACTGCTAGGAAGTCTTCACATCAGACCACGATCGTGTGACTGAGAGACGGAATCTTCTTGAGGTGACTACGGCTGCGGACGAGGATCAAAGGAAAGACGAAGACTTTCTTTTTGTATTTTTTTACCAAAGGAGGACACTAAACAGCAGGATGGCTGTCTGAACCAAAAGGAGGGGATGGCACAGAAAGATACGCTGCTTAATCTGTTCGCCGGGGGGTAAGTCTTGTTCAGAGCTCCGCTTCAAACCGGTCTGGGGCTGGTCGATAGGACAGAGAGTATCGTGACGCAGAGAGATGAACACGGTCGCGGATGAATGGCCCTGACGGTTAAAATCGTCATTGAAACTGAAAGGCAACCTGTCGTTTACAACCATGTTACAGTGAATAAAGGTGACATGCCATAATGGCGCTGGTTTGTCACCGTTTTACCGCGTCGGGACTGCGTTGCAAAGTGTTACCGTCCTTATCAATAATATTCGGCGGGGTAAATTAAGTAAAATACTTAAAAATAAATAATAGTGATTCTACACGTAATCTACGTTGCTGTGGCATTTTTATTTATACTATTTTGTGTCTAGACGGCATCTTATCGCTTTGGTTTCACCTGCTATTTTTAATACCGGCTGGCGGTTTAATTGTGAATTAATGTGAAGTGTGAATTAATGTGTCGATAGTTCATAACCTGTGTGTTCTGGTGTGTAAACCATCCAATTGAATGTAAACCGAGACTAACTGGCGGTTACCAGGTCAACTATATCTGGATATGGTGAGAGCCATTAGCCTTTAGCTCTGATACCCAATATCGTTATTAAAAAAAAGCTACGTGTACACTCGTCGGAGACTCATGGAGGCGCACGATGGGAATTTATTGTTTTAAAGAACGTGTTTTGTCTTTTAGTAAAATGTAAAATTATGTTAAGTTTTGAACGTTACACGTCACAACTATCGTGCGCTTGAACGATATTGTCAAAATGACGCCATTTTATCCTTGAATGTTTTTTTGCGACATGCCTTAAATTGAAAGTCACGTGGTCATCGTGTGCTTATTCTAAATGTTCACTGTTGAGACGTTTAAGGCGCCACAGTCTGCGACTCAACAATTACAATATTATTGGTATTTGTAAGAAAACACATTTCTAGTTATTAAATAGATATTTGACATAATATCAAATGTTAGCTCTAGTTGTTCAGTATTCCGTAGTAGTAGGTATATAAGTAGGAAGGTTAATATAAATAGTGTTAGTAGCTTAGTTGAGTAGTGTTCAGTAGTCACAATCCCAATTGTTATCATAATTAATTATGACAATGACAATAATACTATGAGTTATTATTGTATTCTATTATTACCCATTTTAGTGTATGTGTATGTGCATACCCGCACACATGTATGATGAAATTGGTCTAATTAATCCTCGACATTGACAAGGTTAAATGTGGTTAATGACGGATGTACGGATTCAGCGTGTAAAGACGTACGGTGAATCTAAATAATGTGCTGATGTTATATAGGGTCCTAATTAAAAGAAGCAGGAACTGCCACATGTGTTATTTTCCTATAAGGAACATCATTGTAATTGTAGTCTGTAATTTTCCAGGTGTAGTGGAACGGTGGGAGCCATCGTGACATGTCCCCTGGAGGTGTTAAAGACACGACTGCAGTCCTCCAGCCTGACCCTCCGGCCCGTCTTCCAGGTCCAGTTGGGTACGTTAAGTGGTACTGGAGTTATTCGACCAGGGACTGTCACGCCAGGGCTTCTGCAAGTTTTACGGTAAGTGGTATGTCTGAAAAGCACATCATTTGACGAGACGTTTGTCAAGCATTGTATTTTATAACCTCCAAGTATGGGGACAAAATGTTCCCTCCTCACAGCTGGTGTTCTTTTCTCTTGACTACTGTCAAGTAGGAGCAGGCATAGTTGTCAGCTGTGGTGAATAATGGTTTTAAATGTATTCTAAAGACATTGCAAGTGTATGCATGTATGTATATATTAACCTCAATATAGTGTTCTGTGATGACCACTTTTACAACACCAACCCTGGAGACGTACGTGAAAATATTCCTTTTCTAGTCTTAGTCTTGGCATCAGAGTAGGAGTAGCCGCAGTGAACATTTAAAGGGGTCTTGACTTTTTGAGGTGTTAAATTACATGCAAAGCCTGTGACCAGTCAGACAAGTATCTGTTACTGCTGAAGCTACAAAGGCTTCAGGGACCTTAAGGCAACATGTAGTTTGTGCAAAACAACCTTTTTCCCTGTAAAACAGAATGTAAGATCTTGCATAAGCACTCTTTCTACTTCTTTGACAAATGCAGATTCATTTTGATAGTCTGAAGTTTTTTCTTTGCAATTGTAGGGTGCTGCATGGTGTAATTTACAGGGTGTCACTGTGTAAATTTTAACAGATGTGAGTAGACATGTAGGTGAAACCAACACATATGGTGTTTGAGTAAACTGCAAAAAAAAACCCACTGCAGCCCCTCCCTGACTCTGTTGTTGGCCCCGGTCAGGCCTGAATGTCATCTGGAGAATGAAGGTTGCCAATCGAGAAATAGACAAAAACCTTGTGGGACCTCGGTGGACGTGACAAGCCTGGCGTTTCAAGAGGGACGGGATTTAGTTTCAAAGCTGAAGCAAATTCAGCGTGTGTTGACTTAACTGATGTAACAGCCTGAATGAGTGGACTATCACACTCGTGTCCATTTATAGGGGTTATACGGGTTGGGAAGTGTTATTTGTAAATGTAGCAAATAATCTGGGATAAACTTACATTTATAAAATAATAATAATATATAACACTGTAATATTTTATTTATTTATTTTTTTTTGTCCAGGTCCATTCTTGAAAAGGAGGGACCAAGGTCACTTTTCCGTGGTCTGGGACCAAACCTGGTTGGTGTGGCTCCCTCAAGGTGAGTTGAAGAACAACAATTCTAAACTCTGAGGTTGAAATATAACTTCCTTAAGTGAACAAGCTTTTTTTTTTAATTTCTGTGTCAATTTTAAAACCAACCAGGTAAAGTTGTGGTAAAACATTGACCAATTACCACCAGTTTCGTTTCCTTGTATCATATAACAACACTTCAAATGTTTTCGTTGATTGGCTGCAAAAATCACAAGAGGAAATACCATTTTCGTGTGTTTTTCTCTTGTTGTGCTAAACTTGTTGTCCATGTACAAACAAGTTGTTTAAATGCCTTAAATTTTTTAACTACTTTAAGGTCTACCTTTGGGGCAATACATTTCCATTTAATCTTTTTATATTTGAATCCAGAGTAATGTCTCTTTTGGTTAGGACACTCGCAAAACATGTATTGTGCACAAATTATTATCAACAATGTTCTGTTTTCAGTGTCATAAGAGGTTGAACCAGTGCACTGTTAAATCCTAGACGGCCATTTTGGATGAAATTCTGCCAAAAGGAAAAAAGCAAAAAAAAAAAACGATGTACACATTAGTTAATATGTGCTTTGGATAAGACTTGACCAGACTTTGCTTCACTCACATGGGGTCAATTGCTGCAAACGGTTAATATTCAGCTGCAGCCTGATCCTTTTTGTTTAGCATTTCCACTGTCCCCATTTTGTCCACTCTCCAAATTGGACAGTGTTGAATACAGAGCAGCCTGTAGACCTCTGTAGGGTCCTCTGCTGATTGGGCCAATTCTGGTACAGAGAGGGTTTTGTTTCAAACACAGTGACCAGAATGAGCAGCCTCTGGGAAACAGACTGCTGTTGCTGCACTCGGCCTTGATTAAACCATTCACATGAGCAGCCGTCACACGGTGACTTCTAAAATTCAAGTGTCGTCCCGGTGTGTACGCCCGTAATCTCCGTGTGGAGGTCTCACCTTGGGTTGTTTTGTCTTTCAGGGCGATTTATTTTACTGCATACTCCAAATCTAAGGAAACGTTAAATGGACTGCTTGTTCCCAACAGTGGACTGGTCCACATGTCCTCAGCAGGGATTGCAGGTAAAGTTCTTACCACTGATAAGTGAAAATGTCAACATTTTTACATTAAAACATTCTGAAATCATTGTTTTTCTCACTCTCCGCTATAGCTTTCATTACAAACTCTCTGATGAATCCCATCTGGATGGTCAAGACCAGGATGCAGCTGGAGAAAAAGTACGTATATCTGCCATTTTATATGACCTGCTTTTGTCTTTGATTTGATCTGACAAAGGAGGCTTTTTAATTCTCCAAAGTTAATGATTGAATGTGCTGAAATAGCTCACACACTCAGAGGTATTGTAGGCGAGGGAGAGATAAGTGCAGAGTGGGCATGTTACATAAGTCTAGGTGTAGACCTGTGCAGCACATTCACTTCCCTCTATTTTGCCATGTAGTGTGAGTGTGTGTTATTTCATGGGTATTTTGATTGCTCCATGCTTGACATTTGAATTGTTGTGGCAACACATATGAGATGTGCAAATTTTGAGGACTTCACATATGATTGATTTGCATTTCACCAAGACACAGACAAACTTCATCACATTAATGTTAAATGTATCAGTTAAGTGTCAGCACACACACTTAACTGATACACAAAAACCTTTCTTTATTACAACCAGTTTGAACAAGCTGTACCACGAGTTAAGTGCAGGTAATAAGACCAAGAAGGTAATTTAGTTTTGCAGACTGTGTTTACCCACAAGAAATAGGGAACACCCTGTGACTGACTGGTTTCTCTGGTAATCAAACCCAATGCTCTCTGTTTCTGAGGCCAACAGTCTAACCACTACACTTACGATCCAAAAAACTAAAGAGAAACTGAATCTATAAATGATCTGAATTGCACTTGGAACGTCAGAAGTTATCTTGATACAACTGTCGTTGACTTTAACTCTAACCCATCAAAGTCCCCTGTGATTGGTGGACGCCAGTCACACCTTCCGACCTTTGCAAGCCCCGCCTTTGTGCCACTGTCCTTGGTTTGGACGGTGTACACTTCTTGTCTTGTGATCCAGTGCCATAAATACACAGTGCTGACGTAGGCTCCTGCGTGCAGGGCAAGCATCTATTTACAATCCCAAGTACAGGGCTGTTGTACCATGTGATGACACGGGAATGAGTTTGAGCTTCTGTCCTGCAGGACATTGTTGAGTGAAGGGACACAACCAGTGTTTATTTTAAACTGCAGTCATTCATCATGAATGATCATTTCATCTGCCATATTGCAGAAAACGCAAGATCTACTGTAGAGTCTGTTGAATTGTGAACCTGGTTTTGCTTCTACTTGTCTGTACTGGTCACCTTGTCGTCGTTTTTTTTTTTTCTTTTCCTCTAATGAGTTTGACTTTGTTCTTTCAGAGCCAGAGGAGAGAAGCGGTTGAATGCGCTGCAATGCGCCCGTTATGTTTACAATAAGGAAGGGATCCGTGGCTTCTACAGAGGCCTGACTGCTTCATATGCGGGAATATCGGAAACCATGATCTGCTTCCTCATTTACGAGACATTGAAGAAACACCTCAGTCAAAACCAGTACACCTCCCCAAGTAGTGAAAAAGAAAAAGGAGCATCGGATTTCCTCGCTCTGATGATGGCAGCTGCATTTTCAAAAGGATGCGCATCCTGCATCGCCTACCCTCACGGTAAAGATCCGGGTTCTTTCATTTTACAGCAACCTTAAGTCATGGAATTTTTTTAAGATTAGACGACTCATGTATTTTGTCTTTTCTTTTTTCACAGAGGTCATAAGGACGAGGCTGCGAGAAGAGGGAAGCAAGTACAAGTATTTCTTCCAGACGGGAAGATTAATAGCAGTAGAGGAAGGCTACGCTGCTTTTTACAGAGGACTCGTTCCACAGCTGATCAGACAAATCCCCAACACAGCCATCGTCTTGTCCACTTATGAACTCATTGTCCACCTGCTGGGAGATTCCAAGTGAATCCAGATTTTATAAACTGAGCAACGGATCTTTGTACAAAAACATAGCACAAACTCTGTATTGAAGTGGTGCACCAGACACTGAACCGTACTGAAGGAACTGAAGAGGGATGTACTGTTATCCAAAGAGCTGAACAGATTATTTTATTGTTGTTTTTCTTTTTATGGTAAAGAGTTTATCTGGAAAAAATTTCAAGAAATTGTATTTACTGAAGCTCAGAACCTGTGAAGCAAAGGTCATGGACTTAGAAAACTAATGTTAAGTTATTTTATGTTATTTTATTACTATTTTATCATTTGTAAATGTCCGATCTCACACGTGTTGCCTCATTTTAGTTATAACGGAAGTCTGTTCAGGTAAAATGCAGCTATTAATGCTGCCGTTCTCGCAGTTTAATGACCACAGACCATGCTTGAGATTTACGTCCACAGATATGTGCTGTTTTTGGATGACAGAGAATTATTATATTTTTCATTTATATATCTACATATGTATAAAATAGTATATATACATATACAGACTTGTCTGTATTTTGTTTGTTGAAAAGAATTGACTCGACTTTTTTCACATCAATGACATTTTGGGTGCTTATTTGACCAGTGGTTAAATAAATGTCATCAAGACATGACAGGACCCACACCTTAATTCTGTGGTCGACTGATTTTTATGCCAAATTACTTCATCACAATGGAATGAATGCACTGAACATACAATATTTCAACTGTACATCCTCCTTTAACGTTGTCTCATCAAACATCCTCAAGATTAAACTATTTTAAGACCCAGTATGTGTCTGTGGAGAATTCCATTCTGTCAGATCTGCCTCATCAAGCTCAGTGCAGTTAGCCTATATCACTGAAACTGATCACATGGACTTGGGAATTGTTATTTATTTTGATTAAATGGGATTAGTTGTAATTGAAAAAAAAATAATATTCCAAAAAAAAATCCTTGTATAAAATGGTAAATAAAATGGTAAACTAAATTGACCCCAAACACTTGAAGTGTTGTGTACATGCTAAATAGAAAAAACACTCAGAAACACAGGGAAACGATGGCTGTTTAAGGACACAATTAACATTTTCAATATATTTTTGGACTAACAGTGAACAATAAAAAGATACACCTTCTGCTTCCAGGGCTGGAGGAAGAGCCAGACCCCCCTGCAGCTTTTATCGACTTTTGGCACCGCTTAAAATATGCTATACGGTTGATAATAGGGTGAAAGGAGCTGCTAACTACCCTGAAAGAACTACTCTCCTGGGGGTTCTGTCTCTTCCTTCTGTTATGATAACTGAGGGAACAACAGCTCTGTTGACTGTCCTCAATGTGGAGCTGAAATCACCCAGGTTAAACACTGGAGGATTATCTCTGCTGTATAAATACAGAGAGAAACCAGTCAATGTTCTATGAGAGTTTTAAAACTACTAAAGTACTGTCAACAAAAGCTTTAATGAATTATAACTACTTCCCTATATCCATTTTCTTATAAGTCTGTTACACATTACCTAGTCAGCTACTCTGTCTTTTTTATACTCTCTCCCAATTATTTATAGAAAAACAAACAAAAGAGCTGGAAAGGAAATCTGGACCTTTGAAACGATGAAGTTAAACAGCCTGTGTCAATCTCCAGTCAGACTGCACACCCCGTACTGTACAGTATGTCCATATTTCTGGTTTAGTGCCCGAGTAACCAGCGTGTGGTTTTGGCGCCCCCTGTCGACCGCACAACACGAGACAAGGCAACTCATCCCACCAGCAGATTGATAAGGTTTCCCCCTCAGGGCCTTGCTGTAATGTTACCGTGGTCATGTTGTGAACACCGATAGCGTTCAGTTCTCTATTGTCGCGACAGAATTAATTTACCGGACAGACAACAGTGATCGGTTATCGACACATAATGTCTTAGGCCGAGCTCCGATACGGCGGCTTAATGCTAATCGGTTCAGCTTAGCCGTTAGCTCTTTAATTATTTAGACGCACGAGTCTTCGCCTTCCTTCCAGCCAGCTGATGTCTGGGTCGGTTCTTGTGGTCGAGCAGCTGTGGACACCGTCCGCGGTAACACGGGCATCTTCTCACCCGGCTGTGTGATGGAAGGGTGAGGAAACGATGCTCAAATTCCTCCACATCCTGCTAACAGGTGAGCTAACGGATGCTAACATGGACTGTGAGTTCATGAGTTGAAGGATCCGCAACGAAATTGTTCATATAATATCATTAAATCAACTCGGGGACATTCACAAGTTATTAGAAGAACTGCTCTGAGCGAAACTTCACTTGTTAGTAGGTTAGTTAGTTAATTGGTAGGCGGAAAGCATGTGCTTTCTTAGTAGGCTTGACAATATTTTTAGTAACTGTTCACAAATCTTAATTGAATTATTTAACTAAATGCAAAAATAAAAATTAAAGTAAAAGCCTTTAAGTTTAGTTGTCTTGTCGCTCGAGACTGTGGAGAGAAGTAGGAAACGATAGAAATATAGCGGGTGGGTTAAGAAAACACTTCCACGTGACTTTATAGAGAGGTAAACATAACCTGTTACTTTCGCAAATTTACGTTAAAGTTAAAAAATGTCACCCCTGCCTTCTTTACCTTTCGGCTTGTCAATTTTTTTTCAGGGGTTGCCACAGCAAATCAACATTTTCCATCTCCCCCTGTCCTCTGTGACTTCATCTACCTGCATGTCCTCCCTCACTGCATCCATCAATCTCCTCTTTGTCTCCTACCTGGTAGCTCCATCTCTAGGATCATTCTTCTACTACTATAACCACTGTCCCTCCTCTGGACATGTCCAAATCATCTCAATCTGTCTTTTCTTGCTTTTTCTCCAAACTGTCCTGTATGTGTTGTCCCTCTAATCACCTCATTCCTGATCCTGTCCATCCTTGTCTCTCCTAAAAAGAATCTCAGCATCTTTAACTCCTCCACCTCCAGCTCTGCCTCCTGTTTTCTACCAATTCCTATTGTCTCTGGTGGTTGGTCCACAACTGTCCCTTCACCTTAGCTGACTCTCTTCTATCACAGTTCACTCCTGACTCTTTTCTCCAGTTGTTCCATCCTGTCTCCACTCTATTCTTCTTCTCTCTATCACTGTCTCCACTGCTCTGAACAGTTGAAGTATCTAAACTGCTGCACCTAAAATGTCACTCTTGTGACTCCATTAAAAGAGAAAATAACACATTTAATATTTATATCATATCTTCTATGTGTTCCTCACAGGCCTGGTTGGTTTACTAGGAGATGGAGTTGATGCTTCAGGTAAGTGTAGAACAGAGTCACATCTGCAAAGTCCTCACTCAAGTTCACTTCCTTCATTGAGCTTTTCTTCTCATCTGCAGATGTAGTCAGACTAGTTAATGGGGACAACAAATGTGCTGGCAGAGTGGAGGTCCTCCGCCATGACCAGTGGGGGACAGTCTGTGACCTCGGCTGGGACGTCCTGGAGGCTCATGTGGTGTGCTTACAGCTGGGATGTGGCTTTGCTGAGCACGCTCTCCACGGTGCAGCCTTTGGTCCCGGCAAAGGCGAGATCTGGCTGCGCCACGTCCAGTGCACGGGTCACGAGTCCAGTTTGACGCACTGTGCTGTTGTCCTCCATAACAACTACTACTGCACCCATGAGAATGATGCAGGAGTGAAATGCTCAGGTAAAAAAAAAAATAGCGCTGAGATTTTATCTTATTTTTTCAACACAAATAAAGATGTTGATGAGGATTTTTAGTCATCCAGGTCATGGACAACTTGGAAACTAAAATAACACACAGATGAGCTGCAGAATGTTTCTTTCGAATCATTCCAACCTCGTGATGAAACTGTTTGACTTTCAGGTACTCTTTTAACACCCACCCTCACCCTGCTGTCGCCTCACACTGTGTTTTCGTCGGGGGAGGCCGTTCGTTTCAGCTGCACCGTGAAGCTGGGACACCACTTCAGTGACTTCCACCTGTACAAGGATGGAGTTTATACACCACTGGTCACCCAGAGGGCTGACCTGACACAGACCAGTGTGGAGCTCACGCTGTCTGACGTAGAGACTTCTCACCAGGGCAGCTACAGCTGTCGTTATCGGATCAAAGGTGGATTCCCGTCTGAGCTGCTCAGCTCTCCGCGCAGCAACTCTATCAACATCACCGTAGGTGAGTCACAACTGCGGTCTGTCGTTCTCATCAACTCCCTTCATCCACCTTGTATTTATGAGAGTTGCTGGTATTGTGTGGAACTGACGTCTGATTTCTAGTCTGACGCAGACAGGATACTGTTTGCAGTAGAAACTTTAGTGTCGGTCTTCAATCATCTGTCTCATGATCTTGTATTTGTGCTTTGATTTTATTAGTTTCATACATTCACTCTGACATGCACTGCAGGTTAACTGCTTTTTATGTTTTCTCTAGTTTTATTTTGAAATGTTAAGTTGCTGTGAGTGAAAACAAAAAGCATTAGATATGAGTCTTGTTCTTGGTTTTTAGTGGTGTTTTAAGTAAAGTAACACAAAGTACATGCTTCCAAACAGGGAAGAGGGAGAGAAAAATATTGGTATTGGCAGAAACTCCAAGCTGCTGCATTGTTGGAATCAAATACTCATATATTTGATTAACATGTAAATTCACATGTGAAAATGAAAAAAAAATAAATCTTTTTTAGACTCTGCACACCCTGCACTTTTCTTCAATTTGTTGTTCATTTGAATGCCTGATACCACTGAAGGTGCATTTGTTTGGTCAAATATAATTATAACGACAAAAATAGTTAGTGAAAGTTTAATTTAAGATCTGATATTTTATTGTTATAAAAAACAAAATCCCTTTAGTTCTCTAGTTAAAAACTATGTTATTGCATTGCTAAAAACAGTGCTTTATCCACTCCTTGTTCATTTTGTGTTCATTGTATTCTTCAGGTAATACAGTATACCATACCAGTGGTACCAGTCATTAAAATTAACAAGAAAGTGAATTGAAATTGGTCTAAAAATGTTTTACTATGACTTTATAAAAATATATTTGCCACTGTTTAATTGTACTGTACTCAAAAGTAGCCATCACATAGATAAACATGGAAAATTATCAACTTTTTGTGTTATACTGTTGTCATCCTTTCTAGGTTGACATGTTTACAACTAATTAAAAAATCTAATTTGTTTAATTTCTGAACATTTTCACAGAAACGTCATAATATATATCCGTTGTTGTTAGATTAGAGTTTAATCCTCTCATCTCTTTCTTTCTCGCTGTGATCTGGCAGTTGAACTCCTGACTCCCCACCACTGGTACAACACGTCCTCTGAGGCTCCAGCTGGTTCTGTCATCAGAGGCCACAGTTTTAACATCACCTGCTCCACTCAGCAACAGTACCCTGGAGGTTCCTTTCAGCTGCGCCTGATTCAGCCCAACGGCACCGTGCGCCAGTCCCTGCCTGCCCTGAGTCAGTTCGTCACTTTCACCTTCCCCAACGCCCAGAGCTCCAATGAAGGCTACTACTACTGTTTGTACCGGGTACAAATGGGGGGGCGCACTTTTGTCTCCAGAGAGAGCCAGCCACTGCCTATAGCCATAAAAGGTGAAACTGAGGACATTATACAGAGATTTTAAAAACCAAACCTCCTCCAGCTTGGTGATTTTTATTTAACAGAAGATAATACCTTCTACTATAACCCTCAGATCCAGATCCTCTTCTGAGTCCAATGGTGATTAGCTGGATCGTGTCGGGCCTGACCTTTGTCATAGCTCTCGTCGTCATCGTCATCGTGGCCAAGGTCCTCTGTTATAAAGAGAAGAAACCGTCTGAACTGGAGCGGGAGACCAGAACCTGTGAGTCCTTTGTTTATTTCAACTTGTTCAGATCATCTCCTACTTGTTCCACACATGCAGTGCTGACGTCTCCGCTCCTCTGTACAGGTGTGGACAACACGTATGTTGCCTTATCAGTGAACAAGCTATGATGGGAGGGGTCTGAACCCAAGGCACTGAAGGTAGAGATTCTCACTCTTCACACCTGAAAATAGTTTTTTTTTTACCATTTGACGTTTTATAGTATAGTAACAGGTATATTTGGGAATATTGGACATGTTTAGAGGAGGGACAGTGGATACATTGGTAGAAGAATGATCCTAGAGATGGAGCTACCAGGTAGGAGACAAAGAGGAGATTGATGGATGATGTAAAACAGGGGTTGCAAATTCTTGGCCCGTGGTATGATATTTTGCGGCCCCCACCTTGATGTGAGAGTTTAATTTATTATAATATTTTTTATAATTTTTTTTTTACATTTTATGGTAAATCCTATAGTTCTTGAAACCCTGATCCACAGTCTCCGTCTGGTTCAGTGTTGTATTACACAGAATCTATGGGAAACTGATGTTTTATTCCATTTTTCTTTTGTGTTGAACACTGAAAGTTGACGTAGCCCTTCGGTGAAATTAGAGAAGAAGTAGTTGGTGCAGGGAAAACAGGGGGAAGATGAAAAAGAATGATTTGCTGTGGCAACCCCTGAAAAATTGACAAGCTGAAAGGAGAAGGAAAGAATTATGATGGTAAAAAGACTGATAGCTGAGGCAAAATCTACATTTGAAAATTAATAATCAATGTAACTTCCGTAATTGAATAGTTCAAACGTTCATCAACGGTGCACACTGACATCTAGTGGTAAATAAATGTGGGTTCCACAATCAATCATGTCTTTGAAGGACACATTGACCGAACACCTTTTTCACCTTTGTTCCCACTGAATGATCTGACTCAGTTGTTCAACTAGACCAGTGTGTTTTTTTTTTTTTTTTTCAAACCAAACACTGCGTGTTTTGTCTTTTCAAACAGAATCTGTCCAACATGGAGCAGACAGACAGACTGATGGTATGTGGCTCCCACACCTTTACCAAAACCACCAGATGGACCAGTTGAGTAGAGTCTGAGCGGCTGTCACTGGACTCCAACAAAGACTGAACAACAGTTTCATCAGGGTAGTGTCAAAATGTATTTGACTGGATTTTAGACGTTTTGTTTTCTGCCCAGCTATAAACACAGGGCAGTGTATGTTATGGTGACAACGGCAAAACTGAGGGAACTGTGACACGACTTCCTCAGGCCTGTGTACATGCACTAAAGATACGTTTTATGTTTATTACCAAGTAGCACTAACGACAACCGCCGACGTGCAGTATCATGTATTTATCTTCCGCGGATTGATCTTTAAAGCAGTGGTCCCCAATCACTGGGCCGTGGACCAGTACCAGTCCGCAGGGGAATTGGTGTCAGGCCACAGAAAAATCATGCTCTTTCTTTTGCTGTCCATTACTCACACTTGATCCATACCCATATGAACGTACGAACTAACAATAGAACGGCTAGGATTCCATCATCAATAATGCAACTATATTTGATAAGGAAATATTTTCTCAGTGAAGACAACAGTAAACTCAAAATGACGCAGAAATATTTAGAACCTTTTCAATGATGTGCCATTGATGCAAGATACTAACCTTGTACTGTATACTGGTCTGGTAGTAGAAAATTATAGGCTGCTACACTTGAGAAATCCTTGTTGTGCCCATGCACTGTTAATTCGGGTAGGAAGATTTTATAGGTAGGAAAATATTTCAGAACACCAGACATTTCATTTTACCAAGGGGTATTTATCTGCCACGACTTAACGACCGGTCCGTGAAAAAAAGTACCAGACATTTTACTGGTCCGTGGCGCAAAATAAAAAGTTTGGGAACACTGCTTTAAAGAACGGGCGATAGTTTTAACGCTTCCCTTCAGCAACTGCAACTAAACACAGTAACACTCACAGCTGTTTTAAAGGTAAAACTGCAAAACAAAACAGCCTGGTCAAGCACGGCTGGTTTCCAAGTTGCCGTTAATGCATGTATTAAGTCATTTCAAGCGTAAGATCAAACTCAAAATGCATTATTGAAAGTGATTTATTGTCATTGTGACACAGCACACCACTGCACACAACAAACTGTTACCTCTGCCTTTAACCCATCACCATGGTGAGCAGGGATGAAGGGCCCAGGGAGCAGTGTGAGGGGATGGTGCCATCTTTAGTGGCACATGGTGGCTGGTGACTTTCTAACCTGTGACCTTCTGCAAACAAGTGTGCATCCTTAACCACCAGGCCACCACTGCCCCCACCCTTTTGTTGTTTTTTTTTTTATACCCTGGATTATTTAAACATTTCGTTCTTGTTTTCATCCCTGAATAAATGACACTTGTTTTACTTTAAACAAACTTCTTGATGTATTTTTTTTAATAGAGAAACAAAAACAATGGCAGTACTGGCTAAAACAGGTATTTGGTACAAAAGGTTTAAAGATGAGTGTAGTGCAACAAATATATAAACACCATGTTTTAGCCTGGTGCAAAAATTTTTTACCCAGTAAAAATAAAACAGGGATTTTTTTTTTTACTAATTCTCCCATGAATTATACCATTTTGGAGGCACTTGAATTTAATTTGTAGGTTACATCCCATAAAAGGTCAAAGAACAGTGTAACGCATTAACTTCAACTTGTAAAAACTACACCAAACAACTGTCGGTTTCAGTGGCAATAAACATGTAGAAAAGCTACAGAAATACTGCCATCTGGATTTTGCACCAAGATTCTTGTTTAAGAAATTGTAAAAATCCCAAGTTTGAGATTTGCCTTTAACAACTAAAGCTATAAAACAATGTAGAGGATCTGAGAGGTCATTTTCTGCAGTGCTTTGTCTTTAAAGACCATTTAGCACCAAAACTATTGGTCCTTATTTACACATTTTGATACTAAGCTGGCATTCAGATCTCCTAAACAGGAGGCATCTGATGCAAAATTCCTGTTCTAGTGCTGCTTTTTGATTAAAAAGTTGACTTAAAAAATGCAAAGCAAAGCAAACTGCTATTAAAAACAGCAACCCCACACATACTGTATATATTGCACAAAGCTTAATTTGAGCCAAATCTAAAAACATAGGCAATACCCAAAAAACACATTCTTTGAATAAAAATACACCATGTGTTGACAGCACCAAAGATGGAGCCTGGATTAAAAAAAGCAGATTCATTCAATCCCTTGGAAGGACTCGTTCGACTCCAGGTTGGTAAACACTAAGTAGAGGAAGAACGCCAAGGCCAAGAAGAAGATAATCTGGATCCACAGGGGGACGAGGCGAGACGACTGTGGAGCCCGAGGAGCCTCCTGAGCTGATTGAACAGGTGTGGAATTCAAGAAGGAGTTTGTTGAGTAGGAAGACGGTCTCTCACGCAGGTAGGACCTGGAGACGAGAGACAGGAAATGTAATTGTTACTATAGACAAAGCACCATAAAGTCAGAGACACCAAATGTTCGATGTTTCATTCCTTTATGATTCTAACCTACATTAACAAAGTTAAAAAAATTAAACCATATTGGCTGAAAATATTTACTGAGAAATCGATAGCAATTGTTCATCTTTTGTCTGTCATTTAGTTTTGTTTTGATGTAGAAACAAACTTTAGTTTTACGTTAACATTCAGAATGAATCCAGGAAGAACACATAAGACATTAAAAAACATATAAACTCTATTTGTTTCTTCTTCTATATCTTTTCTTTATAACAAAAAAAAGTCCGTTATATACTGGGGTATATCTGTAGCACATATTTGATATAATCTCTTGGGCCAAATTAAATCAAACTGTGGGCCAGATTTGGCCCCCACCTCTTAGTTTGACACATGGTTTATACCAGGCATGTCCAAACTGTGCCTGGTTTATACAGTGCAGACACACAGTGGCCGATGGTAGATTGCAGAAACATCGCCAGTTGATAAAGAAAACCCTTATTACTTACTCATCAGCTAAGTCCCTTCCTCTGTATTCAGGGACGGACCTTGAGTATGAAGAGTGTGACGTCCTGTGGGGAGACGACAGAAAAAGGTATTATTTACACTTCACCCAGTGATTTGATCAAATAGTAATAATAACAAATACGGGTAAAAATTGTCCTCACTGAAATTCCCTCTCAGACCACTTTGGTCTTGAGCCCAAGGAGGAAGCACTGGAGAGACAGACAGAGAAAGACATGTAAGTTTATTTGTAGACAGGAGTCCTGTACGTGGTTATGATAAAATTAAAAACAACTGATATTGATGAAATTAACTATTACCTTTGACTAAAGCGCTCAGAATCCACATATTCATCATAGTTCCTCGCTCTGTATTCAGGACCTGATCCAGACCTGGAGTACGATGAGAATGACGAACTAAGAAACAAGAAAATTAAAATACAAACAAATTAAGTGGGAATTTCATAAGAAAAAAAATAATAAGCTGGTACTGTTCTAACTCTTACTCATGTTCAGATTCCCTTTCCGGCCACTTTGATCTGGGGGTCTGATAAGAAGCACTGAGAAGACCAGATCAAAATGTTAGATGACCACAGACAAGAGACAGACAATCAACTCACAAAAAAAACTGATGATTCCAACTGACCTCTCTCCAAAGTCTCGTTCCCCCCTGATCTGCACCATTGAAGACAAACAATTACAAAAGTCTTATATATGTAAAAGTGTTATATATAAATATATAAATCTGCTGCTTCTTTCCGTCTAAGGCCTCTAGGTTTAATGTAATGCAGTGAGAGGAGGCAGCAGCCAGAAGAGAAGGTTTGGAAGAGAGAAGAAGAATGGAAGGGAGAGGAAGCAGGTTGGAACAGCTGGAAGTGATCTGTGATAGAAGAGAGTCAGCTAATGTGAAGGGAAAGAGTTACAGGACAGTTGTGAGACCAGCCATGATGGATGGATTAGAGACACTAGGAATAGGCAGAAGACAGGAGACAGAGCTGGAGGTGGAGGAGTTAAAGATGCTGAGGTT
>JAFBJS010004824.1:129865-147405 GCA_016785265.1 Paraplagusia blochii
ATTTTTGATTTGATGTGACAAGGACAAACCATGGTCTTAGGTAATGTAGCACAATTTTTAACACCATCTTCCTTTTATAATCTCATAAAATTAAACCATGTTAATTTAAACCAAGTGACAAATAAATACAAATTCATAACAATGAAAGAATGATACTTACTGGTGTCCTGTAGGTGATGTAGGTGACTTCGTCCTCTATGAAAAAAAAAACAAAAACTTTGTGTAAATCATACATTTTTAATTTTTAAAGTATAGACAATATTCTGTTAAGGACCATTAACCTGTAAATAGCCCAAGCAGTACTGAAACTATATATTTAGCTGCTTCTTAATTTAGATTAGTTTTGAATGTTGGTAAAGATGTGAAATTAATATTTAATAATAATAATAATAGCTGTGTTAACTACCAGAGGACTCTAAGATTATTTTTTTTCATTTTTCATTTTGATTGTTTATAGCCTTTTTGATTGTTTATATTGTTTACGTTATATTAAAAAAATCTGATTCATCTAGATGCCGCTAGGGGGAGTACACGAAACGGAGCACGAGCCATAATTTTAAAACATTGATTAAAAATGATAGTTTCATATGTGAATAAAAGCCATGATTTATATTTAAATAGCCTGGCGGATAATTTTAAAAGTAAAAACGTTGACAACTATTCACTGAAAAAATCTGTGGCAAAAACTTTCAAAATAAAGTCCACGACTGCTGGTGGAGTGGTAGTGAACTACTTAGAGTGAACTGGACCAGTTACCCTCTTCTCTGTAGTAGGTCTTGTCCGACGATGGTTTATTCTTGGATGTCCTCCCTTTGGCCATGACTTCTTTCAGCTTCTTCTCGTACAGACCCCTGGTGCTGTCTGAAAGAACCGACGAGAGAAGATCGCACACGAGAAACAAGGTGAAGAAAAACGAACAATTGACAGAAGGAGGCGGCGGCTGCCCGTCAACCCCACTGGTACGGTACTGACACACACTACAGAACACAGTCCCAGCTTCTTACCGACCACAGGCCCGTGTTTGATTCCATATTCGTCCAGCAGTTCGCGGATTTCTTCTGAGGTTTTACTGCTCAGCATAGACATTGTCTCCACTCGCGTTAAGAGCTTGGAGCAGTTGAGTTTTCCTGGTTGAGGCGTTTACGACAGTTGGAACTCGTTTACTTCTTTTTCTTCCTCGTGTTTTATCCGTTGTGGTTTCTCGATGTGTTTTAAGTCGTTGGTCGGTGCCGCTGGAGCATGAGACGTCACTAAGATTTCGCTTTAGCTGTTTTTTTTTTCTTACCGAATAAAGTCGAGGGCCATGACTCCGCCTACGACACTGACTGTTAGCTTGTTTTGTTCACCAGGTTAACACGAATGTGCTACATAGCTTACTATGTAGCACACAGCAGCTTAGCCCCGCCCTTTGTTGTTGATGAGTGTATACAAATCATTCGCCTCAGTGCATAGTTCTTCTACGCGTGTGTATTTTTAAAATTCAACTTTCCTTTCAGAAACGGAACAGCGCCATCTGCGGTTCTTTTTCTTTCTGGGTCGCTTAAATTCCTTCATCTGTCGGCGAAGCAGTAGATGTAAAAATTAAATACTGTACCAAAAAAAAAAGCAAATTAATATATGAAACCAGTAAATACGTACAGTATATAAGTATCGTATCAAGCTAAATTATACATAAAATGTTTTATTATATAACATTAAATTAATTTCAATATTAAAAAATAAAAGTACATTATCTTGTATTTATAACATTAGCAAAAAAATCTAACGTTGCACCTGTAGAAAATATACAAGATTAAAATTGTGTTAATTTGCTTTTCTGATTCCTTAAAATCTGTAAACATCAGCTATGAGATTTGAAAGAGAAGCAGAACCATTGAAATGTAGTTATAAGTAAGTATGCAATAAACAGCAATACATTTTAATAAAATAATCAACAATAATGCAAATATATAGAAATATGAAACAGTTAAGGCATTTCTAAATAATATAATATTTTTATATAGTTATAATGAATAAGATTAGGTGTTATAGTGTTACAAATATGGTAATAGTATGATAGAAATATATAAAACACATTTATTCACACCACACAAGAAAATTCACACCATTTTCTTTTATTGCGTTTCCTTCGTCTCATCATTTCCATGTCCGTTTATGATGCGATGAATTATTTCTGTAGCCTCTGTAATATTTCCCAAATGTTCCATCTCCAACATCTTTTCCCTAACGTCCTCAGTCCTATACTGGATCTTCACCATCTCCATTAAGCCTAAGCTCAGTGTCTTCAACTCTTTCTGTAACAGTTCTGTTTGCTCGTGTTTAGTTCATATTGTTGTACAACTTCTTGATAAAACGTGTCTAAATAAAAATGACCCAACTAAAACTTTGCTTGTAAATACTTTATTTGCAGGTAACTGGTGACTCCCAGGTTTATTACACATCTATTAAAAAGGAAATACATGTGGAAAAGTCAGTGTTTCATCCATCGATCCCTAATTGAATTTTGTTTTGTTAGTAGAAAAGCACTGGTGAAAGTTTACAACAAATTAGCTCATGGTTCCTTAATACCTGTTGCTTGAAACTATTACTAAGTGATTGAATTTTCATTTAGACCTTTTTTTTATTGCCTCTAATCTCCTAACACAACACAATAAAACTAATGTACATATTCAACGTCACTGAACACAGAGCTTTTGAGCTTATTTCAAATCAAACAGGGCAGCCAGTCTGGTTGGCCGATGGTCCACCAGAACATCACGAGTCCGATCAGCATCATCACACCCATCCTCGCTGTAACCTTCAACATCCTGAGACCCTGGAGAGGACAAGGTTAAGAAAAGTTCACCTTTAAGCACATGATGATAATCTCTGTGAGCCTACGGTGGCCGTATGACGCAAAATACCTTTTCAAAGCTTGAGACAAATTTACATTTCAGAAAACAATCCTACAAACCAGAAACCAAAATAACATTGCCATTATACTTTTACAATATACCGTATTTTCACAGCTATAAGGTGCACACAAAAGTCTTGGATTTTGTGTGCACCTTATAGTTGTGAAAATACGTGTGTTGTGTGTTGTTATTGTAAGGTGGACGTAATAGAGGACACCATGAGAACTTTAAAGGGGGAAGTGTGGGCGTGGATTATATATAAAACCTGCGCCTCATGGTCATGAAAATACGGTACATTTGAGAGACACACTTACAAAGGCCAAGACAGATTCATAAGTAACCTTTTCAACTAGAAACAAAATGCACAAAATGGGTTTTTGATCCGGAAAGGGATCGTAGCAACCCGCCCACCAAACGTGCTTTTGCTTGTTTTGTGGCAATCGTACGACTTAAGCGGTTTTGTGTTTTGCGTGGTCGGTCTTTGAAGTTCTAAATCTTGGAGCCCAGACAGAAAGACCAGCTGCGCACAAGGCAGAATTAACACAATGGGCTAAAGTGACTACAGCCCCTTGCCTTGCCACCAGGGGGTGGGGCATACTCAGGTTTATGATGTCAAGCGACTTAGATTTATGGAAGTAGTCTATTTCTATTAATTTTCCTCTACTTCAAACACTGATAATGTTTTACCTACTCTCTCTTATCAATGTGTTATATAGATATTATGGGTGTTAGATATAAAAGTATGCTACACTTTTAAAACGGAGGGTAGGAAGATATTACGGGTGTTTACCATCTATAAAAATATGCTGCTACCTTTTAAACAGAGGGTAGGAAGATATTATGGGTGTTAAACATCTATAAAAATTTGCTACTACCTTTAAAACCGAGAGTAGGAAAATATTCTGGGTGTTTAACATATGTAAAATATGCTGCTACCTTTAAAACAGTGGGTAGGAAAATACTTCAGATATGGCTGTTGATATTTTGCTAAGGGTAGGAAAATAATATGGGTATGAAAATACAGAACAAGGGCACCGTTATTAGCTCCATGCCTCAGATAGTGTTACTTTGGCCCTGGCTGCACAGGGGACTTCAGGGGACTGGAGTCCATCTTGGGTGGACAGCTCGCTGTATTTCTCTTCTGGTTCAAAATGCAATTGCAAATTTGTTTTTATAAAAGAGACACACTTAAATGTAAATGTGTCTCTGGACAGTGTTATGAGTCATGGGCAAAGTTACTTTGTTTCCTGATTTGTAAACTTAATTTTCTAAAATGTCAATTTGTCTCAAGATAAGTTAAAAGTGTCCTGCACAGTGGTCCATACACACCATGTGTTTTTGGCTACAGATCTTTGTGTGACAGTCTTTATTCTCTGGAAAGCTCCTGGGCAGCTGTGTCTTGATGGGAGAACAACTAGGGATGTTCTTGAATATCTCATCAGACTCCCTCAGTTCCTGAAGACAAGACACAGACACTGACGTTTGTTTTCAAGTCCACATGTCACTACTGTAGTACAGGTGCACATCAGGGACAGACTCACTTGGAACACTTCTGCGGAGCTCACGTCCTTTTCATCAGATGAGCTGCTGAGTGAACCAGCCTCGCTGCTGCAAAGGATAAGACCAACATGTTTTGATTGGTCCTGACTAGGAAGACTTGAGTATTGTCAAAGAGACGACCGTCTCACCTGTCGCTGTTGTAGCTGATGACCTGAGACAGTGGCTCGGCACAAAACTGAACCTTGATCTGTCTCTCTGTGTAGAGAGAAAACATCAACGGTTACAAACGGTGAATTGTGACAGAGCTGTAGTTTAATATTTCAGCCTGTAAAACCATTTCAGAAACTTTTAAATCGGTTGCAGCTGAGTTGTATATAATGTCAAATTATATCAAAGAGGTTGCCCAGAAATATTATAAGAAAAAAAAAACGGAATTACTTTATTAAAGGGATATCCGATAATTATCATACCGATAACAATGCTATGATATTAGCATAATTACCTGATATCTGTTAGATCGATATCAGATTATCTTCCGATAATGGAAATCTGATGGCAATGTCTTGCTTATGCCAAGTTTGCTGTAATACCACATAAGGTTAGTATTGGTATTGGAATTTGAAAATTAAGTGTTGAGACAGTAACGGCAAAATCGGATATTGACAAAAGTTAATATCGGACATTCCTTGTACTGAGACATTTACCTCAATTTTCGGTCGTTATCGGTTCAAGCTGTATCGGCAAAAATCGTATCGGCAAAAGTTAATATCGGACATGGCTAATATTAGGCCTCTATATGTGCTGTATTTATAGTCGTAATTCAGTTTTATATATTTATTATATAATATTCTACATCCTTACTTTAATATAAAACATAGCCGATAAAATATAAAATTGCTTGTAAAGAAAAGGTTAAAATAACTCAAACAAGGTTGTTAAAAAAATCAGAAGCTTAGAAAATATACCAGGGATGCCATCAAAAATCAAAATTCAGCCTTTTTCAATTTATCTATGTTTTTTTTTAGGCCCAAGATGGCAGTACAAACGCATGCAGTTGCTCAAGCCTCCACACATTTTTGCACCTTTTTGTGTTTTTTTATGTCTTTCTATTTTCTTTCTATCAGACTAATGCCATGGCAACCTCATCTAGAGCCACCAAAAACTGATAAACATTGTATTTTTCTCCATGTTGTCCCTTGTCCCAAAAAAGCTTAAATTATAATGTAGGCACAAAGATGTTGAATGAAAAGGAGGCCAAGTTAGTTAGAAGAAAATGTTCCAGATGTTGAAGATCCAGGTCTTAATGATCTTAAAAATGTCGTACCATCAAAAAAAGAACTCACCTTGTCCTTCAGTCTGGACTTCATTGCTATTGTAAAACTCAAACAAGGCGTTGATCCGCTCCTGTTCCCAGCTCCTCTCGTCCTCCTGGTCTTCCTCTTCCATCAGTCCCAGCTCAGTTATCTCCAGATCTCTGCTGAAGAAGAGGCTGTCGTCCACCGATCCCTGGTATGAAGACGTCTTTGCTCCGTCAGTGTCTCCTGCAGCGCTTGGGTTCAGATCTGAAGGAGATACTTCTGCTTCAACTGTGTCTTCAGTGATGGACTGATCAGACAGGAAGGATGTTGCTTTTGACAAAACACAGTCCCAGTCTGCGTCCTCGGTGCAGTCGGTCACGCTAACATTGTTAGCCCATGTGTCCTCCACTTGATCCTTATCTTGCAGAACGTTTGAGTCAACCTTATCTGATAGTTCATGGTCCCCCTCTCCAGAAACTTGGACCTCGTCTTCACTGGAGTGTTTGGACAGAGTCTCCCCTGCCTCACCTTCATCTTCCAACTGTCTCACTGTGACCTCGTCCAACATGTCTTCCCCAGTCTCTATGTCTTTTCCATCTGTCTCTCCTGCCGCCACAATGGAACTCACCATTCTTTCAGCGTCCATCTCCAGATCTCTGCTATACAGATACCCGTCCTCCTGCTCGTCAGCGTCCTCTTCTGGCCCCGAGGGTATTGCGTCTTCCAAGGTGCCCTCCGTGTCATTATTGGTGTTGTCTCTGGAATCCCAGCTGGACACAGGTGGTTTGATTCCCTGGATTTTCAATCCATCTCCTACATATTCGAAGGAGGAGAAGTCTGAAGGATAATCGGCAAAGCTCTCTCCTGCCTCTTCGTGCTCCTCACCTGAGAACTCTTTCATTTTACCAACATCAACCTCGCTGATGAGATCCTGAAGACCTTGTGTAGACATTGATGGAAACTCGGAGCAGGTCGACGCATCTCCATATGGACTTTCAAGCTCCTCAAAGCCTGGAGCAGGAGAACTAACACCTGGATTTAACGTCATGTTTTCACATTCTGGATAAAACAACTGCGGTTTGAGGTTTTCTTCAAACTTCTGCTCATCTTCTCTACTCTTTGTCATCCTCTCATCACCACACTCAGGGAATCTCTCATATCTCCAAGAGTAATCATCACCGTCACCCTCATCTTCTCCATCTCTACACTGAGGGAGTTCATCTTCCTCCAGGACTGGAGGTGTTTCCTCAGAAAACATCTCGTCTGCTCCATCACCAGAGTGCTCCTCGTAGTCACAGGAATCAGACATCAACAACTTCCCCGGTTTCTCTGGAGTTCCTATTTTATTATCTTCATCGTCTTCGTCTTCATCTTCATCTTCCTGAGACACAGCACCTTCTGGATCGGAGCTCCCATAATCCTCCTCTGGTCTTCTGTCTGTGCTCACCAGGCCAGAAACACCCTGAAGGCCCTCTTCATCTTCAACGTCCTGGGGCTGAGTGTCGTCAACACGTTCAGCCGAGTACGTATCTTCTGCTTCCATGTTGAGCAAAAGTTCACTTTCACCAGTTCCTTCCTGGTGCAGAGCTTTGTCTTCCTGTGTTGTTGGTTCATTTCCATGAGTGTCGGCCTCGTTCTTCTCAATCTTTTCGTCACAACTCAAATTCTCGAGCTCAAAATCTCCACCGAGGAAGGAGGACAGTGATGATTCTGCAAACACAACACAATTTCATAACTGGTCGTTTGCGATCGCTGTAGGCGCTCAGATGAAAAATAACTATATTTATATATATATAAAAAAAAAATGGATATTCCATACCTGCGAGAACTTCTCTGAATATGTCAGAAAATTCTTGTTCCATCTTTGGAGCTCAGTGACTCAGTCGATGGTTTCAGGAAATGTATCGAGACTATATTAGAGCTCAGAGTGAGCAAGAGCAGAAAAACTCTTGTTGTGTCTGCAGGTGGTTTCCTGTCAAACAGACGGTGCAAGAATTAGGAAATGAAGTTAAGAAAACCAACTACGAGACTCACGTCGCTGAAAAATAAAACCTCGGTGAAGATAAAATCTAAAGGTTGCTGGTCTGAATAGTGACCTTCCAGCTTTGGTGTCTGGTGCCGCAGCACTGACCTACCTCCAGTTCCCGATGAAACGATGTCAGCTTTGATGCGGCTTTGGTTTCAGATGCACACGAGTCACACACGCAGTCTCTTCACACTGAAACACCTCAGATTTATTTGTCTAATTTATTACAGTCATTAGAAAAGTTCATCTCTGTGCTACAGATACAGTCACAGCCCGAAGGTCTTTGTGTGTCTTTTTTTTTTTTTTTTTAGGTCGTTTTACAGTTCATGGTGGTGAAGGTAGCGATGGTTAGACTTCAGGTCAACTTCTACTGGGAAATGATCACTCACCTGAAGAGCCTGCGACCAATCAGAGACCAGAAAAGACACTGTTGTCAAATCACAATTCACACTATACAAAAAGTTTAGTCGGGAGCAACTGGACTTCTTCTGGGAGAGGAGATACTCCACTAGACCACTAGAGGAGTAGAACTAGAACTACTAGAGTTTCCTCTGACATGAACCAGAAACTGAAGAAGTTCCTCAGTTGAGGAATGAAATGTCTTTCAGCTCCAAGAAGAAGTCCAGTTCCTGTCAACTAAATTCTTTGGACATCTAGTAAAAATACTACATTTTGGACATGTTTCTGTGTAGGCCACAGTTTTACCTCCTCCTCCGTGAGATGGAACTTCTCTTTAAAGTTGAAGGGCTGAGCTGAACCTGCCACTAAACTGGCAATGATTTCACGTCCATTGACAATTATCCTGTCAGAAGATCCAAAATAAACCATCAGGAACTACAGCAGACCCGCACACCTCCTGCAGTGAGCGTACAGCACGAGCCCTGCGGTCCCTCACCTGTCGTAGGCGCAGCGTGTCTTCTCACGGACAGTGGTGTCTTTTTCATCTCCGATCAGCCAAACAAACCTGGGGTCGCTCCTCAGACGGACAGATCTCCAGCCTTTGATGGTGACGTAGCTACAGTCGGCATTGAGATCTCCAAGGATGATCACATTCTGGAGAGGAGAAGAGCAGGAATGAGGACAAAAAATGGTCCAGGGGATAAAAAAACGGATCTATTTTAGTTATGGTTTGATTTGAATTAGACTCTGATTAAAGAAGCTTCAGAGACAATAAGCTGTGAAGATCTATAGTTGCACTTTTTTCCTCTTCTACACAATCTTAAATCCTGGTCTACTAGTGATCTGAGGACGCCCGGGGCTGTTAGTCTACGCCTCCACCTAACGTTTGATAAAATCTACAAAGAAATCGACTTCTTCAATCATCTGAACTCTTCACCATCTGCAGAATGATTCAGTGGCTGTTGGAAACGTCCTCCATGTTTATTTTTAGAAATCAAAACTTCCAGATCTTTAGCTCTGAGTCTGTTCTATCTTTAGTTCCTCAAACACAGTCCAGGTCCGTCCTCATCATCACTGTTCTCCACAGTCAGTTTTTTTTACATTCTCACTAGTGGTTGTTCTCACATTCTCTGTTCTCTGTTCTGGTTGTCGTCTGACTGATCACTCATCAGAACTGTTATTCACTGCTGTTTGGTTTTGTTCTTGGACCTGTGTCTGTGGGTGTTCCTTTCAGGTAGAGTTTCTTTAACTTCAGCTACAAAGGATTAAAAGTAAGGCTACAAAAAAAAGAAATGATGAAAGGATCTCCAACTGATCTGGGATCAGCTGGAGGTTTTTTTCACACAGAAAAGATATCGTGGTCATGTGAATTCCTTCGAGAATGTCGTGTTGTTGGACGTACGTCTGTTTGCCAGGTCTTGTAAACTTGTTTGAAGACGGTGTAGAGCTGGTCCATCTCCTTCATGGCTGTTTTAGGGGACGTGTGCTGGCCAATCAGAACTAAGTCCTTCACCACTTGTAAAAGACAAAAATAACAAACAATTGAATGGAAACAACAATTACTCTCGACACAATATCTGGTTTGACATTGATTTGTTGGCTTTGCACAGTACGGAGTAGTGTGATTTGGGTGGCAGTTGGGGAGACTGCTGCCAGATAAGCGGATGACGTATGTACAACAGATGCTTTTCTGGCTCCCTCTAGTGGTACAAAATGGAGATTCAACTTGGCAACTTCACTGCTGGGTGGCATCGAATGATGGAAAGAGCGATTATTATATTTAGGATACAAACTATTCTTTTGCACAGTGTGTTATGTTAATGTTGCTGCTATATGAGGAGTTAATGATATAAAATCTTAAAGCTGTCTATATATCGGCTATCTGTCTGTCTGTCTGTCTGTCTGTCTGTCTGTCTGATGTCACCTTTGTGGGTATAAAGCCACAGCCTCTTCTCCCTTCACTACCAACGCAGCATCTCTAGACCAATCAGGGCCTTGTGTTCAGACCAAATGTGTCTTTTCTCACATGTCGTGGGTGAGTAGAAGCGGACAATGAAGGGCTCCCTGGAGAAGACCGTCTCATTTGTTCCTGTGTCTTCTTTAGGAAACTGAAAATGTTCCTTGAACTGCAGCATGTTGCTCCTGAAAATAAAATAAAAAAAAACCCTAAAATGATCAAATTTGCCTCAGAATCAACAAAAATGATCCGTGTATTATTTCCATCTCAGTGCAGTCACCTGTAAATGTAGACGTACTGCTCCTTGTAGGATTTTCTCCCCAGTCTTTCACTGACCACGTAGGAATAAGAGTTGGATTTGTCAAAGCTGCAGAGGACATTGGCTAAGTTTAATATAAAAAAACTGATTTAGCAAATGACAGACAAATAATTTTTGTACCTGTTAAGATTTTTAACCAAAGTCTGTGTTGCTTTTCCTTTGGCGTCTCTGACCTCCTGTATCAGAGACAAGTCGAATCGAGAGAGAATCTAGAAGAGAGAAAAAGGAAGTTTTTTTTTTTTTCTTTCTCAACCATTTACCCGAGGACGCAAACAAACAAACACGCCGTCTGTCCTGAAATACCTTCAGTAAAATGTCCATCACCCTCTTGTTATTTGCCTTTGTTTCTCCAAAGCTCTGAATGTTAAAGGCACCAATCTTCAGTGCAGATGTGAACTGTGAGCAGCAGCAGCTCCACAGCAGCAGCAGCAGCAGCAGCAGCGTCGACCTCATCTTCACAAATCTACCAAAGCGTTGGCCAAGTGAGATGTTGTGAAATGTGTTGCACAGCGTGAGAACTGCATTTACTGAACTACTGACATAGGAAGACTGACCCCAGAGCAGCAGAGAGGGCTCTCTCTACCTCACATGTCAGTGTTTCAGGTTATTGGGTCAGTGAAAAGGCAGGAGCTGCTGCTGGATGTGCTGCGTCAGTGACTGTTCAGAATGGAACTCACTCTGGAACCACTGAAGACAAAGAACAGCAGCACCATCACCCTGACCTTTGTGTGTGTCATTTTTAGGGGGAATGACGTGGGTTGGACCAGAATAGACCAGGTGTGTTTTAGCTCCAGAGTGTGTTTTAATGTGTATTCATTGATTTTTCTCTCTGGTATTTATTTTTCAGTGTGTATATGGTGTTTTTACACTTTCCTTGAACAGTTTTGTCTATTTTGGGAGAAATGACTTCTGTATTTGTTAGTTGGAATTTTACTGTTGGTCAAAATAGATAGAATCTAAATAAAATTAATTATATTTAAATAAAAGGTTCATGTTATTATATAAACATATTGTAAATTATTGTTGTTATTTTTTAATAAATAACAACAATAATAAAAAACAGCCACTAGGTAGAACAAGTTTTTTAGTGGTCAGGAAGGGCATCCTGGACCTGGACATACAATTTTAGCCAAATAAAAATTTAACAAATATGATTTTCATGAGTTTATGCATCCAGTGAGGGAGGACATGGAGGTAGTTGGAGTCATGGTAGAAGATACAGAGAAAGGGGGAGATGGAAGGGATGATTCACTGTGGCCATCCCTGAATGGGGTCAAGCTGAAAGGATATTATTAATAACAATAATAGTAATGATATTAATAATAGTGTCGATGAAGACTCTTAGTCATCCAGGTCATGGTTAAAGTTAGGAGTTAGGAGTTTCTAAAAAACTTGGCTAAAACACTAACTGAACTGTCTTTTCAAAGAGATAACAAAGCAAATTATTTACTAATGAATTAATTTTCGTTTAATTTGATTTATCTTTATCTGTAATCACTATAATGTGTTTCTAACAATAGACAATTACATTTTTTTATCTTAAATTTCAACTGCGTCTGTCATACTTTTTGGCCGGTGTCTCACAGAGAGAGGAGGAAGTTTAGTTTTTATGTTAAGGTCAGTGGTTCGATCACTTAGGGGGAAAATCCATTTGAACAATGATGGTGTCCAACGTCAATAACAATAATGAAACCAACACTGATGAACAGACGTGAAGGAAGAAAGTTCTGTGATTCCGAAAAAGAAATTCTAGAGTAAATGATCATTTTTGTTTTTATCTCTTCGACTTCAGTGTCGCCACATTTTCACTCCATAGACCTGAGTTAAACACAGTCATTGAACCTTGGACTGAATAACGAGATGTTGATAAATGAATAATAAACCTGTATTTTCAGTCAAACATTATCACATTCAACACACTTAGAAATACAAGAAAAAAAACCACTTTATCACACAAAGATATAACTATAAAACGAGGGGAGCTGCTACAATGTCGTCAAATCGGCCTGAAACAGCCCGAGTGTCGAGCAGAGGTCATTTCTAGGAGATAGTCTTCGATTCGAGATTCAATGTCCGAGTAGAACTCGTCGATCTGGTCCCTGAATGGAGGGTACCACAGCCAGAGGACGATGAAGACCATGAGGGGGAGGAAGAGGAGGAAGACCTTCCACCAGTGGCTGCAGCGAGTCTGCACAGAAGGAGATATAAGATCAGTATGTTTCACTGTCGGCTCCTACTGTGGTGATTCATGTGACTGCATCAACGTACAGTCTCTTATATTCTAACAAACACACACACACACACACACACACACACACACACACACACACACTCAGTTCTCACCAGTCGACTGCGACGGTGGCCGACTTGTCGGAGTTCATCCCTGCACTGCGACAGTCGGGCCTGAGTGGAGCGACACTCGTGCTCCAGAGTGTGCAGCACCGTCTGCAATTTGTCACACTGCACAACACACACACACACACACACACAGTATTGATTTGATTGCAGGTAATACTCCAGCTGTCTGGTGAATTTGCGAGGCAGCTGTTTATCGCAGACTAAAAGACAGTTACAGTAAATCTCTGACGTCCCTGCTTCACCTCTTCCTCTTTGAGACGCAGTCTCTCCTGTACGTGGCGGAGCTGTCCTTCTGTCTTAACGTCCCTCTTCGGTGTCAGTCGTTTGTTTATATTCTGTGATGTCAGATGATCCTGCGTGACGTCATCTTGGCCCTCGCTGTCGCCATCTAGTGAATGACACATTATACATAATGGTTTAATTAGCAATGTCTTATTTTGTCAACGAACATGTGCCCTAAAAATGTTTTTGGGGATAAACGGTTGTATGTAAAAGTGACAGTCACTAGATGGCAGCATTGCAGCTCTTTTAATAGATTTATATTCAATGGTTTGTATACATGTGTCTAAGTCAATGATTTCCTATATTGATATAAGTGTTTGGACAATATCGGCACATCAGATATGGTGAAAAATTTCACATCAAACTGCCATACTTTTATTTTTTCTAAGATCAAAACACTTTGGATTTCGGCTAGAAGATCGGTCAGTGCCTCCTAGTGAAGGCCGGGGCAATTATTTTGATTCGTGGGCCACAGGTGGTGCTAAAATTTAAGTCGTGGGCCAGGTCAGGATCAGAACGATCATGAACTGTAAGAGAAATGATGAGTAAAGTATTGAATAAAGGTAATTTGGACAAGTTTGGGGGGCCGGATTGAAACGCCAAACGGGCCATATCCGGCCTCCGGGCCTTAGTTTGCCCACGTCTGTCCTAGTGAGACCAACAGAGATGGGACATTTATGGTTATTTAAAATTCCTCACCCCTCAGACTTTGAATTTCCTCCTTCAAACTGTGGTTGTCCTCCTTCAACAGACCAATGTTGTACTGCAGCGCATCATTGACTTGTACTAGAGACATCACTTCATCCTTCATCTCATCCTCTCTGAATCTGGACATCTGCACAAAAAAACACACACAGACACCAACGTGTTTTCAAACCGGTGAAATACAGTCGTCTCAGCGAACACGTCAGCCCAGCCCGACTCCGCACCTCCACCTGTCTGTGTAGATGCTCCAGCTGTTCACTGCTGAGGTGTTGGTTTTCTCTGAGCTGTTCGAAGCTGAGCTTCAGCTCCTGGTAGAGGTTCTGCCACTTCAGCGACTCGGCCCTTGCCGTGATTATCGATTCCTGCGGTGAAAGATGCAAAGTTTTGTTAACATTCTGCTGCGACGGTGACTTTTTTAAACTTTTCAACAGAGACACAGATGTCAGGACCTGCAGAGTCTCAGCTTTGCTCAGTACATCGGTTTTTTCCTGAGTGATCTTCTGCAGAGCCAGCAGGGCTTTCTCCTCATACACCACTTTTTGCTTCTCCATCTGCATCACCAGTTTCTTCAGTCCATCTTTTGGGATCTTCTAAAAAAAAAAACATGTCTGTGTGAAATAAAACACCTTAACCTGCTGATTTACAGAGGACTGGATGTCTGTGTGGCTGCATGTAAAAAAAAAAAGAGAGAGCGCAGCATCTGAGGAAACTCAGTGGTTTCTGCTTCTACCACCAGCTGCTCTTCCTACCTGCAGACAGACTTGCAGCTGTGTCTCCAGAGCCTTGATCTTGCTCCTCAGCAGATCTTCGCTGCAGCGAGCCTGAGTGGGTTGGAGTGGAATGATGGGTCATGTTATGAAAACGGTGACTGCACACAGGTGTCAACAAAAAAATCTGCATCGCCGACCGAGGAAAAAACAACACTAATGTTCTGCGACATTATACTGTCTCACCAGTAGGGGGATGAATATTCTGCAAAACTAATCCTGGACTAAAATACAATAAATTATATATAATGCATAAAACATACACAGTAAACGCCAGCCCACACTGCCTTATATATAACGGTGATATACTATCGACTGCAGCTATGACACCCTTCCTGTATGAAACAGCAAACTCTCCATCTGTGAAGTATAGACCTGAGCGGAAGCAGGAAGCTCCAAACCACAGGCAACAGCAGCAGCAGTGTACAAGCTGCAGACACTCGACCAGCACAGAAACATGTTTATCACCACTCACACCAGAAACAAGTGAGAACAACAACAACAACAACAACAACACTGTGACCCTGAAATGTGAAAACTTTTTAAAGTGTGTGCATTTTTCAAAACAAAATGAACCCACCGTCCATATTGTATCTGAGGAGTTCATGAGATTGGATGTGCTCTCCTGCAGAGCTAAGAGCTTCTTCTTCACTGCATCTTCTCTCATCAGGGCCTCCTTATGGGGAACAGAGGGAGAACCACCAACAACAAATGTAAGGTAAACAGGGTGGAGAAATTGCTTTGTCAAAAGAAGGACAATTATTATTTTAATTTTTATCTATCTATCTATCTGTCTATCTGTCTGTCTGTCTGTCTGTCTGTCTGTCTGTCTGTCTGTCTGTCTGTCTATCTATCTATCTATCTATCTATCTATCTATCATCTATCTATCTATCTATCTATCTATCTATCTGTCTGTCTGTCCGTCTCTCTATCTGTTTGTCTGTCTGCTTGTCTGTCTGTCTGTCTATCTGTCTATCTGTCTGTCTGACTGTCTGTCTGTCTATGTATTTGTGTGTCTATCAATCTATCTATCTGTCTGTCTGTCTTGCATTACATTTTGTATTAAACTACATTGTTTTTTAGAAATTTGACAAAAAATTTGTTTTCGACTCCAAATAAGTTCATAGACAAATTCCTTAAAACTCAAAATAAGAGATAATCTCATACATTCGTGTTTGTGTTACCTGTAAGTACTCAGCCAGCTGCTGGATATCCTGCAGTAGAGAAAATAAAAAAACAAAATATTTACCAATAGATGTCTTTCTAATGTGATAACCTGATCCTTTTCATGGCGTTTTAAAAACTCACTGTTTCCTTGACAGTGACCATACCAGAGCTGCAGGTGAACAAGGGGAGAATACACACATTGGTATTCTGGAACTGTCATTGTTGCTGATTTTAATTTTATATCACAGTAATGACATTAAAACAAAGCCACACTCACGCTGTCTGAACACCGGCCTCTCGATGCGTTGAGATGGTTTTTGTTGTGCGAGCTCTCGTTTGGTGAGAACCTTCTCTCTGGTCTTCTGTGGTGGCGCCCCAGGCTGGAATGGATGGAAAAAGTTCATAAAAGATCAAAGACGATGTGGTCATCATTTGAATAATATCTTCAAGTTGGCCAGAGTATTTTTTTTTTTACCTTGGTGGCCACTTTCTGCTCTGCTCTGGCTCAGGTCCTTCATGGCTGCAGTGGAGGTAGATGTTTGTTGTTTTGTCTCACTTTTCTCTTGCTTCACTGATGTCACCTGCTGCGTCCATGAGGAGGCCTGAGGAGGACGGTAACAGTCAGAAGTCTGTGTTGTGTCGAGCAGAACACAGGAAACATCTGATGACACAATAGATTTTTTTTTTACCCATGTGCTGCTGCCTGGTGAGACCAGATCTTTATGTCCGTTCGGGAGAAAGGTCGTGATGTTTGTGGACATTTGATAACTGGGTGTCTTCGCCGTCGTTGTCCTTGGAGAGCGCTTTGTCCTTGTTGACTTGACAGCACACAGTTCTGGGCTCACGGATCTCCTCTTCAGATATTCCAGCTGCCGTTTCTCCTTCAGTTCACATTTGATCAGTTTTGTGTCAAAATCTCTGGTGGGGCTTCGACACGAGGTCACATTGTTTCGTCCTCTCAGGTGTTCACGTTTCGCGGCTCTCACCTCTGCTGTTTGATCAAAACTTCTCACTTCTGGAAATTGCGTCTGATACAGGATGTCCATCACAGCTCAGCTGGCTGCCCGTGCGTCTCCAGCCTGTGATGGGTGAACAATGAGCAACTCATTCATTCATCTTCATCTGCTCATCCATCACTGAGTCACAAGGGCAGCTGGCACCACCCAAATCTCACTGCTCCATACTGTCAGCCTTCCTGTGGGTGGTGAGTCCACTGGAAGTTACAGTATGTGGACTGGGACGGTGCTATGATCAGAGCACCTCAGTGGTAGCTGGTGGATTTGAACCTTAAACCCTGTGAAAGTCTGCTTCCTTTACTGCTAGGCCTCCACTGTCGCCCACACTAGGTAACAGTTTTGACCTTATTAAAAAAAAATGAATGAAAAAACACTAAACAAATAATAAAATACTAACTCAAAAAAAAGGAATAATGAATCTATGAACTTTAGTAGAATAGCACTGATAATATAACTAACAAAATAATAATGATTATTTATAATAATGATTTATAAATATTATTAATAATAATGAATGAATTAATATTATATACATTTGGAATACTGTGGTATTTTTATATTTATAGGCTATTTTGTATTTATCATTTATAACAATTACCTTACACTGTTATAATGATTTTTATTATTAATAATAATAATTAAAAACATAATTATTGTAATATAAGACCAGTGCAAAAGCAACAAGACCTAAACACTAAGTTTTTACCTTAAGCGATGACACATTTCTGATCATGTTAGTAATTGATGGTCAATGAAAAGTGTGTGTAATACTGCGTACTTTACTGCTACATCATCTTCTAGACATAAACGGCTTTAGTCTTTTAAAAATGTGTAAACATTAGAAAAAGAAA
>JAFBJS010004828.1:0-56770 GCA_016785265.1 Paraplagusia blochii
ACACTTCTGATTCTAAACCGCAAAGTCTGTTTTTATGGCTCTGATCAAAAAAAATTTAAAACTTGACGTCGACTGTTTGACATTGTAAAAACTTTAACAATTGACTAAACCTTGAAATACTGATTCTTTCAACATGACATCAAACTGTAGTTCACCATTTCTCAATAATATGTCACATAAGATCAGTAATATATCCATGTTCAGTCAGTCAGTCACATGGGAAAATGTAGCTTCAGAAAAGTGGCAGCACAAAGGGAGACGTATTACTTTGTGGGATTTGTTTCACATATTTACAAGACAATATGAAGAATTCTTCAAAGTTTCCCCTCTCTCACTGTGAACACAGAGGTTTGACTAACAGATTTCCTTACGTTCATAATTATCAACTTAAAAACATGACAGTTTTAAGAAGTCACAGGCACCTAAACTGCAGTTACTGCCCCCTACAGGCTTCTACTGAAACAGTTTTACTTTGGTACTGAATTAGAGAAATAAAAAACAAGATTATAGGACAATTCAAAGTGTAGTGCACAATAAAGTTTAGGGCTCACAACATAAATGTCTTTGCTGTTGTACATTGTTTGACTGTTTTTAATGTTTATTTGATGCCACGGTGTCAGGATCCATTAATATACCTGAAGTTTGAAGAAGACTCATCAGTTTTGCTGTTGTGGACAGTATCTGAAGTTTCCAAAATTTAACCAACTATAAGTCAAAGCAAATGCAGTGAATTGCACCGTAATATAGTAACAACTGAATCTTTGAATCTGAATCTGAAAAATTATTAGACAACATAATATAGATTTCCACTCCTATGGCCGAATGACCCAAACAACATACCTCGGCTTCTGTCATGTTTTCAGGACATCCAGACATGGGTGACAATTTACTGCTTCTAAATGCAGAAAAAAACGAGGTTATAGTATTAGGGCAAAAAAATGCGCATATTGACTGGAACCAAAAGACGGGAGCACATAACTCCCATCTTAGCCTCTCTGCACTGGCTCCCAATTAAAAGTAGAATTGATTTCAAAGTTCTCCTATTAATTTACAAGGCCCTAAATAATCTGGCCCCTTCCTATATTAAGGACCTGCTCTTCCCCTATAAACCTAACAGATCATTAGATTCGGGTCTATTAGTGGTTCCCAAGATTATTAACAGCAGAACAGGTGGTAGAGCCTTTAGCTACCAAGCCTCTCTTCTGTGGAATCAGCTCCCGCTTCATGTCAGGGATTCTGATTCTGATTCGGTCTCTACCTTTAAGGTGAGACTAAAAACTCATCTATTTAATGTCGCCTATGGGAACTTTTTGAATGTTTAACACCAATCCTGTAGTTTACACCAAGCTGCTATAGGTTTTCAATGCTGGGGTGGGGGGGGGCCCTCACACCATGCATTTAGCACATGGTCTGAGCACCCCTCCACCCTGTCTCACTCTCTGGTCCACACCTCTCCCTCAATATTATGAAATAATTTTTTAAATACCATTGTTGAAGAATGGGCCGATGCCAGGACTAAGTAAAGTTAAAAATATATTTTCAGTGGATGTAGTTGGAGTGTATTAAAAAAATATATATAAATATTTATCTGATTATCTTTTTTATTTATTTTTTGTCATGCCTATCTGTGATTTTTACTACTTCAGCTGCACACTCACAGTGAAAGATACAGGACCACGTTCATTCCTCACTTCATACAGTGTTCGAAAGTAGATCGGATTCTTGAGCTCAGTTTTTAACCCTTATCATTCCATAATTGCTTATTGTGTTTATCCGTTTTCTATTTCATCTTTGGTCTTCTGTTAGCATTTCCATTCCCTCTTATTTACATACAAAATATTCTTCTTCTTTATCATTTCATTATTTCTACTTTTCTAAATATATTTTAATTCAACGCACTGCCGTGCTACAACAAAATTCACTAAGATTCACTAAGAATGTTTCTGGTTTTTTTTTTTTTTTTTCAATTCCCAAAGTTCTTTCTCTAAGCGACTCCTTCAGCTCCACACTAACAGTGAAAGACACATGATCACGTTCATTCCTCACCTCATACAATTGTAACAACTCGGTGTTAGAAAGTAGATTCTCCAGTTCAGTTTTTAACCCACGTCATTCCAAAACTGTATTTAATTTTTAGCCTTCTTAAAGTATTTTCATTCCCTCTTATCTCCATACACATTTTTATTCTTCTCCATTTTATCATTTCTACTTTTGTAATTATACTTAAGTTCATTTTTTTACATTCTACAGTTTTCTGAATGTTTATTGAGAGAGTTGGACATCAGCGACTTTGCTGTCGTTGCTGATGAAGGTGTGTGTGTGTGTGTGTGTCTATGCTGTTAGATCAGACATTGACAGTTATGGCTTATACAAAACAAAAATCCGAGGAAAAACAGATTCTCTCTACCTGGGAAAACTTCCAAATTACCTTCCTAATTACCCCACCACCCATAAAATTGCCTGTTATAAATTAGCCAGGGCCATAAATCAGACAGGGATCAAAGCACACATTCCTAAGTGGGTACCTATACTTTCTCTTCTCAATAATCATATGTTTCTATGATGATGTTTTCTCACTTCTTCAATGGTATTCGTTTTGTTATTATTACAATGTTTTTGGTATGATGTATCATTATCATGTACGTCGCCCGAGGCCACAGGGACGGGGATTGGGAGTTTCATGGCCCATTGGGGTGTGGAATCAGAAATAGTGCTTAGACATGAGGACTAAAGACGTATGTACAGAATATAGGCCGGCCAGGTTTTCGCCAGACCCTCTATCTTAAACGGAATTTGTTTTGCATAATGCATATGACGTAACAAAGTTACGTCAAGAGAGGGACCTACAAAAACTGTTATCCTCATGACTTTTTGCAAAGAGTTCTGTTTTCTGCTGTTTATGAGGCTCGTCCCAGACCTGCAAAAACTGTTAAAATACATATACAGTCTACAATCCGTAGAAATATTTCATGTGCAACACATAAGGAATTTCCCCTCATTATTGAGTGAGCTGAACAACAAAGAGGAGATGGAAAACACCAACCTCAGTATTGAGCGTTATCAGACTGAACACCGAGTGGCAACTGTATACCAACTCAAGGACACACAGAGATGGGAAGACACACACACACCTAAACTTGGGAGGACACACACACACACACACACACACGGGAAGACACACCACATGCACACTCACATAGACATGAATGCGGTGAAGCAACCTAAAAAACGGTAGCAGACAGAACTCTGGGTTCTTGGGATGATGCTCTAACTCTAGACGTAAAGAGAGACGCAAGATCCATTCGTGGTGAACGGCACCAGGATCCGGGAATTCCTGTAAGGTTTTTTTTCTTTTTTTATACTTGAATAAACCATTTATTGTATCTTTTTTCTCCAATCTCACTGTTTTTAGTTTTTATCGCAGTCAAACTTGAGCAGCTCAGCTCAGCTACAGTTGTAAATATATTACCACTTCCACACTCATACATTGCTTTCTTAAAATGTGTTCATTTGTCTTAAATGTCTTTAAAGCCTTTTGATTATTTACTGCAGCAGACTTCCTGAGGAGAACAGAGGAGCTAAATTAGGTAAATCAATGGTGTCATTTAGTCAACAGTAATTCAACAGCTCACTGTTTACAAACAAGGAGTCTGTGTAGTTGGTTTTTCTTTTGTCGTCCACTCATACTAGGCCCTTCATCTGGGTCAGAATTGTGTCCAGGTCTCTGTCCAACATTTGCATTTTCCCTTCTCAAAAACTCCTCCATCACTGTCACTTACTCATCTTGCTGTCACTTGTTGTTACAGTCACTGTCGCGTGTAGTGCGGTCGCGTACCAATAGCGCTATTGTTTTCAATACAGGCATTTAGAGCCTCTGCTTCCACCCACTGGAATAGAAGAGTATTACATACAGTATCTGCCACATTTGATAACAGCGCAGGCAGCCAACAATGGTTGATTAGATGATATTAGATAATTTCCCGCGGCACACGTGACGATCTCTCAAGGCACACTGGTTGAAAATCACTGCACTAGGTAACCACTGCTCCAAGTGCAGAGAGTTCTAAGATTGCAACTGAGTTCAACTAAGCCAGTTTTCTTAAACCCTGGGGTGGGATCACTCCTGACTCTTTTCTCCTGCTGCTTCATCCTGACTCCACTCTATTCTTCACCTCACAACCACAGTCTCCATGTTGATCTATGTCCTCCTTCACTTCATTCACCAATCTCCTCCTTGTCTCCTACCTGGTAGCTCCAATCTCACTGAGGTTACATATGCAAATCCCATTCTAACAATTAGTTAAATATTTACAATTTATTTTTTTCAGTTATGAGGAAATAATTAGCGGTGCCCTAGATTCCAGTTTGTCATTTTTATTTTTTTAAGTAGTGAAAGATCTGAAGATTGAAGGTGGAGGTGGTTTCAGGGGAATCTCTAAGCGTCTTCTTCTGAGAATTCAACGATATAATCCTGAGAATTTAAAGTTTCCAGGAGTGTCAATAATTTTTCAATTTAAATTTTTTTATTTATTTATTTATTTTTAATTTACAGTTTCTGTAGTGCCAAATCACAACAGACGTTTTCTCAAGGCGCTGTACTGGGTAAGGCCAAAAAACATATTTACAGAAAATTCTAAACAATACAGAATTATACAGTACAGTACAGAATATATATATATATATATATATCATTAGCCTCATAGCATAATTGCCTGCTATGAGGCTAATGATAACGATATATAGGTGGGTAGCTGACAACACGGCACAGCTCTGAAGAACAAACAAATAACTAAATAAATCCCCAGACTGTTAACTACGTACTGTCACATTGTGGAATGTGAAATAAAACCTTTGTTTCTTTTGTCTTTTTTCAAAGACAGCAGAGAAATAAGGGCGGATCAAATGTCAGCTATAACTCCTGCAAACATTCTGCCACACTCGGATCACTTTGGCTTTCCCTACGGTACCACAGACGTCATGTGTCAGATTCCTTCGACCTGTGGTCATGCCCCACACGTTACCCTTTTGACTGAGGTCAACAAACAGATTTCACCCGAGTTGCTTTGGTTACCCATAAGAAGAACCAAAGTGGATGTGAATGAAAAGCTGCAGTTCAACTTTACAGTCTGCATCTCCACCATGTTTGGAAATTACAACAACGTGCTTCAGTTCGCTCAGTCGCTGGAGATGTACAGGTTAGTGCAATGACTACTTTTATACTTTGGGGGGCTCTTGTTGGTTTCAAAAACCAAACTTGTTTTTTTCATAGCAACCTTTTTAGAGTGATTGCCACTGTCATTTTCCTAACCCTCTCTTAACCTTTTGTCTTGGTGACATGAAAAGGTGACATGGTGGCTGTTTTTTTCTGGTATCATCAACCACCAAGTCACCAAAATCAAGAGGACAGAAGAAACTAAGGCAGGTGTGAGTCCTAAAATTGGACTTTGGAGCCCTGTCCAGAGCAGAAAGAAAGATTCATTCAAACTATGATAAATGGCATGTTATAGTCAAGTATAAAACCTTAAATCCTACATTTCTATCACCCTTTATGATGTCATCTACTGGGACTATAGACTATTTAATGTGAACAAGGTTGGTGGGCATCATTAAAGAGCTCAACAGGCCACAAAATTTGTGGCAGTGGTGGTTTTAGTGGTTAAGGAGGCAGACTTGGGTCTGCAAGGCCCCTGGTTTGAATCCCTCTACAACCAAGTCACCACTGAGCATGGTAACGTCCCACTCACAGCACTCAAAGCTGCCCACTGTTCACTTTGGTTAAATACAGAGGTCACATTTTGTTGTGTGCAATGGTGTGAATCACAATGACAAGGAGTTTGCTTTCATTCTTTTCCTTTATCAACCTAACCTGCTGCAGGGCTTTCCGAATTCTTCAAGTTCTTTTTTGTTTGAACTGTAATATATCCTCAGATGTTCACATTTTTACACACATGGATGTAAAAAGTGTTTGAGGAAATGGTTTGAGGAGCCTTTTTTTAATCTTGCTCAATTTTTTCCTCAGGCTGTTGGGTGTGGAACGAGAAGTGATCTACAACACAAGCTGTGGCTCAGAGCTGGACCTTCTACTTCAATCCTACAGCCAGGAAGGCTTTGTAGAGATAATTCCTTGGCCAATTGACAAATATTTGATTCCATCTAAGGGTTGGTTATTCTCCTGGCATGGAGGGGATCTGCATTACTATGGACAACTGGCCACACTCAATGACTGCATCTACAGATCAATGGCACGTTCTCATTACGTTAGCCTTAATGACATTGATGAAATTGTTATGCCGTACCAACACAACAATCTTTGAACCAACAGGTAGGTTCAATCTCTCTCGATGGAAGGATGTTCCAGAAGTGAACATTCTGGAGCACATCTACGCGAAGTCCAACAGGAGGATATTTGAAAACCGCAAGATGATTGTTCAACCAAGGTGAATGACCCACTTCAACACTTAATTTGTGTGAATAATAACCTTTATTCTTAATCTAATCTAAGTCCTTCTGTTTCTTTAGCAATCATTAGTTTTTGGCAGGAGCTTCTGGAAGTTAATGTGCTAACTTCAATTTTTTGTTATTTAATATTTCACGTTAGTTTATTTTTGTTTCAGTCTTTTATTTTGGCATTAAAGGAGTGTTGTTGTTAATACTTTTTTTGCCAATGGCTTAATTCTATCTCTTTACTTTTTCTTTATCTTTTTGCATTGTTTGGCTGAGCATATTTTTTGTTTAGTCAGATGTTTTATATTTTTATGCCTAATTATTGTCAACTTCATTTCTGTAATCCATTCGGTTCTAACTGCCATTGGTGAGTAATAGAAGTTCTATCCTGTAAGTGAGCAGAAAAGGGTGTTTCAGGTCCCTCCTTTTGGGTGGACCTCGGGTTGAAACGTATTTGCACTCCAGTTGCTTACATCTAAACGGATAGCTGTTAGTCATTTGATTATCATCAGTGCCACTGAGATTTATATTATGTTCATTTTTTGTTATTCTCTGCTCCTCAGGATGGTGGAGCAGACTTCAGTTCACAGCGTAATCAAGACATTTGGAAAGGTTTATTTGGTCCCACATGATGTGTGCCACCTCGTCCACATCCATGAGGAACAGCAGGTGAAGTTAGAGGAGCTCAGTGTGGACAAACGTCTCTGGGAGTTTTACAAAGACCTCTTCCCTAATGTGGGCAAGGTTTTAAAGGGGAGCAGGACTGCTGAGCTCAGAGGGATAGAGGTTAAGAAGGAGAATGAGTGTGAGCCTCCCAGTACGAGACCTCAAAGATCTGAGGTCATTCTGTGGGGCGGGCGCGGTAAGATGCTGAGGAGGGCGCGTGTGACCCTTGTGATGCTTTTTTGTGCAGTACTACAATAAAGTGATGGTGAGCCAACAAGAAGTGATGTGGGTTTCTAAGATCAAGGCAGTTATGAAAAATCTATTAAAAAAATATTTTGACAAAAAAACCTTGGGTCTAAACTTTGTGACTTATTCTACGGCGCACACCCAACAATCCACCTTTGTGGTAAAAACAAATCACCACCTGCAGAGTGAAGGAGGAAAGCAAACTCCTTGTCATAGTGGCATTGTGATACACACCAAAAAATGCATTTAGCAAAAATATTGTCCCGAAATGCAACACCAAACGGTTGTTTGGTAATTACGGATTTTAAAATGTAAAACAAAAGACAACTGATTACCAGCTTTAAAGTCATAAAATGTACAATAATCAAGTGAAAGTACAGCAATATACAATAAATAATAAGTCAAGCTCAAAGTTACAAGCTATTTGCCAGAAATACCAATAGTTTGCCTCGAAATGTACATTTCCCAAAATACTTTTTAGTGGTTTAATGGTGTTTGGTTTTTATCGCAGTCAAACTTGAGCAGCTCAGCTCACATAGAGATGTGGTTGAAAGTTTTGATTGATCAGTTGTTTGGAGCACACTGAGTGGAACATCTTCCATGAAGCTGCAACGGATGGTGACCACGTAGATGTGGATGAGTATGCTGTCACAGTCTCAGGCTACATCCAGTGGTGCATGGAGGAAGTCACCACCACTAAATCCATTATCACACGTGCCAACCAGAAGCCATGGATGAACAAGGAGGTTCATTTCAGGCTGACGGAACGCAATGCTGCCTTCAGATCTGGCGATTCCGAAGCACTCAGATCCGCAAGAGCCAACCTGAAACACGCCATCAAAGCAGCAAAGCGTGACCTCATTCAGAAAATCCAGGGTTTCTTTACTGACTCCAGCAACACCAGACAACTGTGGCAAGATGATGTGAGTTTTCTCAACGAACTTAATAATTTTTTTGGTCTGAACACCGGCTCCCCGCAAGGCTGCGTCCTGAGCCCTCTGCTGTTCACCCTGATGACCCATGACTGTCGTCCCAGGCACCACTCCAACTACATACTAAAGTATGCGGACGACACCACAGTAGTGGGCCTCATCCAGGAGAACAACGAGCTGGCAACATCTGGTGGACTGGTGCAGCACTAACAACCTGCTGCTAAATGTCGATAACAGGCCAAGGAGATCATCGTCGACTTCAGGAGATCCGGTCCTAACCATGCTCCGTTGTTCATCGATGACACAGCGGTGGACGTCGTCAGCAGCACCAAGTTCTTAGGGGTCCATATAACTGACACTCTCGACTGCACACTTCATACCACCACCCTAGCAAATAGGCACAGCAGCGCCTGCATTTCCTGTGTCAGCTTATTATGCTTTTCACTATGTACATCTGTAAATTTTTTTATACACTGCTGCACTTTAGACCGCATTTAATTTGTAATAACATCTCAAGTAATTGTACCTCATGGTTTATAAGCTTTTGTAGTGTATGCTGTGTACTCGGGTTGCCAAGCAACGACATTTCGTTGCCAGACTTCACTGTCGTGTTTTCTGTGCAATGACAATAAAGGTAGTCTAAGTCTAAGTCTCAATATATTACCACCTCCACACTCATACATTGCTTTCTTAAAATGTGTTCATTTGTCTTAAATGTCTTTGAACAGTAATGACAATTACTGTTGTCATTTGGCCAACAGTAATTCACTGTTTACAAACAAGGAGTCTGTGTAGTTGGTTTTTCTTTTGTCGTCCACTCATACTAGGCCCTTCATCTGGGTCAAAATTGTGTCCAGGTCCCTGTCCAACATTTGCATTTTCCCTTCTCAAAAACTCCTCCATCACTGTCACTTACTCATCTTGCTGTCACTTGTTGTTACAGTCACTGTCGCGTGTAGTGCGACCGCGTACCAATAGCGCTATTGTTTTCACAGGCATTTAGAGCCTCTGCTTCCACCCACTGGAATAGAAGAGTATTACATACAGTATCTGCCACATTTGATAACAGCGCAGACAGACAATAATGGTTAATTAGATTATATTGAATAATTTTCCGCGGCACACGTGACGATCTCTCAAGGCACACTGGTTGAAAATCACTGCACTAGGTTACCACTGCTCCAAGTGCAGAGAGTTCTAAGATTGCAACTGAGTTCAACTAAGCCAGTTTTCTTAAACCCTAGAGTGGGGTGTTCTGATCCTGTCCATCCTTGTGAGTCCTAAAAGAGAAGCAACATTTTTACCTCCTCCACCTCTACCTCTGTCTCCTGTCTTCTACCTATTCCTAGTGTCTCTAGTCCATCCATCATGGCTGGTCTCACCACTGTCCTGTAAACGTTTCCCTCCACATCAGCTGGCTCTCTTCTATCACAGATCACTCCTGACTCTTTTCTCCAGTTGTTCCATCCTGACAAGTGAAGTAGTTTACAAGTGACGCCCGTACAATGAGATTTCACTGTGTAGTTTTTGTCCTTTTGTTTCAAATGTTGTACTTTCTCTATTTGACCGGTAGATGGCAGCAAAACCCAGTTGGCTAAAACTGTTTTAAACCGTCTGTGAATCAAAACCCTTCAAGACCACCTTGTGGTCCCCGGTTCACACTGATTCTTTTATCTTCGTTTGATATTGACCACCTAAATCCGAACTCTCGCAGCCAGTTTTGGGTTTTACATATATACTGTATATATACAGTATATATATATATATATATATGTTTATATACAGTGTGTATATATATATATATATATGTAATTCTATGTAAATATATTTTGTGGCTTTTCCCTCACGTTCTCCTGTATCTTTTTGTCTTGTATGCACACCGGGCCAATCTTGTTCTCCATCAGCTCTGGTGCATAATGAAAAAAGCAGCTTATCTGTGTTACCTTTTAGCCGTCAGCTGTGACGCAGGCCTCAGGGTCGCAACGACTTTCTCCATTTCCACCCGGAATGAGGTGAAAGACACTTAAACCACGTGACCTGCAGGGAGCGGTACCATCTCGGGCTGGAATGAGAACAATAAATGCAAGAGAGAATCAAATGAAGCGTCGGAATGGGAAGCGATTAAAATGAATGGAAGCTTTGGCTTGATAAGAGACAAACCATTTCCTCATCTATTTAACATTCATTGAATTGAATAATCCGCTCTTATTATCGTCAATAGTCTGCATATTTACCCTGAATATGTTCATTTATGTTTGCTGCAAGCGCTCTGTGACTTAATAATGTTTTCATCAGGTTATGCATAATCTCTGCTGTTTCTCCTGCAGCTATTTTCTAAAGAGCAGTGGAGAGAGAATGAAAGAAAGAGTGGGCGAGAGGCCGGCTAAACAATGGTATAGTTCTAAGTCCTTCTTTAACTTTGTTTTTTTTATTATTCCCTGCTTTATTTGTCCGCTGCCTCGGGCCGAACCAGTTACATTTCAATCAAAAGATTCATTGTAAAGTCATTATCCCAAACGAGGCCTCTATCATGGGATGTTATGTGTCTTGGGTGTTGGGGCTTCAGGGCAAACTACAACGTCTTCACTCTCAGTTTTAAAGAAAAATAACTGGCCGTTCATCGACAGTCTTTTAAAGAGGACAAAAATCAAGTTAAATGTCATTGTCCTCCTGTTGAAACCTGTCCTGGGTCTCAACCGAGCTCCGTAGGTCAGGGAAGATCTCTGTGGATGACATTGATGTGGTTTCTTAACAGGTTCTAAACTGTTTCTCTATGGGTCTGGGCTGATCTTTGCAAGTCCAAGCTGATCTGGAGTGTTCTCCGTGGACCTGGGTTGATCTCTGTAAATCTGGACTGTTCTTGGTAGGTCTGGGTGGATCTTTGTAAGTCCAGGCTGATCTGGACTGTTCTCTGTGGACTTGGACTCTTCTCCGTAGTTCTGGGCTGTTTTGTGTATGTCTGGACTGAGCTCCGTAGCTCTGGGAAGATCTTTGTGGATGACATTGATGTGGTTTCTTAACAGGTTCTGAATTGTTTCTCTATAGCCTGGGCTGATCTTTGTAAGTCCGGTCTGATCTGGACTGTTCTCTGTGGACCTGGGCTGATCTTTGTAAGTCCAGTCTGATCTGGACTGTTTTCTGTAGGTCTGGGCTGATCTCTGTAAGTCCAGGCTGATCTGGATTGTTCTCTGTGGACCTGCACTCTACTCTGTAGGTTTGTACTCTTCTCTGTAGATCTGAACTGTTCTCTGTGGCTCTGGGCTGATCTCTATAAGGTCAGACTAATCTGGATTGTTCCTTGTGAAACCTGGACTCTTCTCTGTATGTCTGGACTGTTCTATGTAGGTCCGGGCAGATCTCTGTAGATCTGGACTGACCTTTGTAAGTCCGTGTTGATCTGGACTGTTCTCTGTACAGGTCTGGGCTGTTTTCTGTTGGTCCGGACTGATCTGGACTGTTCTTTGTAAGACTGTGCTGATCTCCGACTGATCTCTGACTAATCCCACTCGTTTCAATGTGGAGATTTAGCATCTCCATTACTTATTGGTTTGTATTCTAGTTTCTGCCTCTTTGATCCTTTCCTCCACCTTTCCCACTCTCTTCTTCATTTTTATTATTTTCCTTGCGTTTCTATTGTAAAGGCACCGAAAAAATATGGACTGAATGGTGTGCTGTCTGTAAATCTGCTATTTTGTCCTTCTTTTGTTGTCTAAGACTGTGACGCACGCTATAAAGAATCTCATCCACAAATAGTCTGAAATAAACCCAGGATTATAGGTAGCTGTGAGCAACAATGGCCTAAAGACATTTATTTGAACACTGATCAATTATCAATCAGTCAACACAGATGCGGGAGGGGTTGAGGTTGGGGGTAGAGGATTACAACCACTGAAGCCGTGTTGACAAATAAACATGTGATATCCTGTCAATTAATGCACGCCAACAAACGCCTTTGGCTTTGACACTGGCCAAAATGATCATTGTCCATCTAATCAGCAGATTTGTGACGTCTACGACTCCTGATCTAAATCCCTGCAGCATCAGGTCCAGGAGATACATCCTGGTAAACTCAAATCTTAGAGCAAATTACATTTTTATAGATATTTAATTTCATTCAGCCGGAAGAGAACCTAGAGAGATGAACCTTTGGACTAGATAAAAAAGGACTGAAGGTTGGTCGTCGTAAGACAGACTACATGTGTGTGAATGAAACTGAGAACAGCAGAATGGTGAGGTTACAAGGAGCAGAGGAGGAGAAGGTGGTGGAGTTTAGATACTGAGGTTCTACTGTTCAGAGCAGTGGAGACTGTGGAAGGAGACAAAGAAGAGATTGATGGATGAAGTGAAGGAGGACATGGAGGTAGTTGGAGTTAGAGTAGAAGATATGAAGAACAGGGGGAGATGGAAAGCATTGATTCACCCCTGAAAAATGAATATCTTTTGAGCATTTTCAAGAATTCAACAAGAATCCTGAGAATTTACAGTTTAATGACTAACTTTAGCCCTGAGATGCTGATTTGCTGTGGCAACCCGTGAAAGCCGGAAGGAAAAATAAGTTACAATAGACATTGCATTTAACAAAACAGTAAAAACTGTTTTGATTTTGTCAAATTAACACATAGAGTACATATATTTTGTCAATGTACCACTAGGTGGAGCTAGTGGTGAGTCAAACAACAGATGCCAGTGTTTGTAAACAGGATTGGTCTTTAGGTTCTCTTCATTGTCACAGCAGATGCAACAATGAAAGCAGCGCCATTTGTGAAACTGTTGAGGTCGTCGGGTGACAATGGGAACAAATGGCACTCTGTAATCCTGACCTTCGTCCTGCGGAGGCAGTCAGGAGCTGACCGTGACTCCTAAGAAGCTCAGCCACTACTCAGTCACGTTCAAACAACCTCAATGTCTCAGGGAGTGGGGGAGGCTTGAAGGACAAGGTGAAGAAGAAACAACAAACCGTTGCATCAGGGTTCAGTTCAATTATCCACCTCAAATGAAACCTACTTTCTCTCCTGCAACCAGGCTCTGAATGGATGAGCTGGCTGTCAATCATTATTCTGACTTATGTGTCCTATTTCATCGTCTTCAAGTTCCTCATCAAACTATCAATGTGTTCTACTGGGCAAACATTTTGACTTGACATGGGGGCAGAGTCAGGAGCAGAAAGATGGAGCGTTTCTTTGAATTGAGATAAATGGCATGTAAAAGTCATGTATAACACATAAAATGCGGTCTGCAACAAAAAACTTAAGATGCCACATCCAGTCCCTGGGCCTTAGTTTGTCAATTCCTGTATTCAAGGATTAAGAAAATTCTGAAAAAAATAAATCTAATTTTACCCCAGACCACACATGGGCAAACTAAGGCCCGGGGGCCAGATGCAGCCCATTGAGTTTGTCCAAATTGAATAATTTATTGATATTATCATTATACTTCTGCCTTTTCTCTGCAATAATACAATTCCCCCCAGCAGATGATGTCATAAAGGGTACAAGAAATGTAGGATTTTTTTATACATAGGTTTAATACATGACTTTTGCATGCATTTATCATAGTTAAAATGAACGCTGGCAAAAAGTTGATACGACTGAAGAGTCAAGTCCTGGCGTGAAACTTTTTGAAAATTAGAGACGGGGTTGGGATAGGAGCAAATACATCAAGCATTCATGTCTTCACAACTGCCATCCAAATCCCATTACCACACACCATACCTTCCTGTGGGTGTTCTATCGGGATTCAAACTTGCCCAGGAGGTAACACCCTTGGGTTTTACACCAATGACAGAGACATTGCCTCAATTACATAATTTGGACAATTTGGACAGGCCAGATAACAAAGCCCCCAGCCCTTAGATTACTCATGTCTGGTGGACTCCCATTAATACAGACATAGCAATTGAAAATCCTGCATTTATGACTCTAGTACCTTTAGTACATAAACTGTATATCTAAGTGTATATATATGTGTGTGTGCAGTATATGTGTATGATACGCTATATTTAAATGTGAATATATATACAGCATATACACACTAAGATAAATAATAATACTAACTTCACTACTAAGTCAGTAGTAATGTTGTCATAGTGAAAATAAATAATAATAGTTAATGACATTGCAAAAACCTAACAACACCATACAAAGGCAACAATTATCACCAACTAATCCACTAATACTACTGACATTAACTTATCAATCTACTAATAACCTACCAATCCACTGACATCACCTACACACAATTTACGTTGTACATACTTTAATTTTACTCATCTACATACCTATCGATCTATCTATCTATCTAAATGCCTGTCTGTCCATCTGTCCCTACCTGATTTCGTGTTGTTCTTCCTAATTAATTTTTGGCTTAATTTATCCAAAGACTAAGCTCAGGAATTATACATGAAATGGACTGTATTGTGAAAATTAACATTTCGATCTGATCCCAAAGTGAACGAGACCTTATTTCCTCGTCTCCTCCCGGGTTTACAGAAATCCTCCTTCTCCAAACACTTCTTTGTCAACCCCACACTCAATCTCTTTATCCAGGGTCATGTTGATCTTCTGGCCTCACGGCCTGTGGGGGGTCAACGAGAGCAGCTTAACAAATCCTGACTTTATAACACAGCCACTGAAGGCAAATCATCACGGGAATTAGCTTCTGCCCAGGCAACACCAAACAGTCAATTACAGGGGCTCAGATGATTTTTCTGTTGCCTGGGGACATCAAACCGCCTCTGCTCGCTCCACTCCAGATCTGATCCTTCTTTGTTCCGCTGTATTAAACCCCATCCTTTAAAGGAAACCTGCAGCAGAGTTTGGTTCCTTCCTGTTTCAGCAAAACCTTCACACACACACATCCATGACCTGGGAACTTCATCTTTACAGTTAAAAAACAAAAAAATATATGATTTTACCAAAGTTTGTCCATCGTAAGGGCGTAAACAGGAAGTGATCAGGGAACAGGGGAGTTGGTGTTCAACATACCGTAGCTGGGATTAGAACTTAAGCCATGCTCGGAGAGTCTGGGGCAGAACCAAGCGTAGGAGAGTGTCTAGGAAAATGGAAGAAAAGTTGTTCTGGGAGTTGTTCTAGACCAGGTGTAGCCAAAGTAAGGCCCAGGGTCTGCATGCGGTCCTTTAGGCTTTGGATCTAACCTTCCAAACTTGGTAAAATGACGTTATGTCTCTTATCATTATGTAGCTGCCTTTTTCCTGCAATGTCTGCATTTACATTACATTCGTTATAGTACATTTAGCAGATGTTTTTACTCAAAAGTGACCTACGATTTGAGGAAAAAACAATTTAACGTTGGTCATAGTAAATTTAATGCCTTTAGTTCTTTGGACGGAGTTCAGGGGAAATATTTTCCTATTGTTTTCATTTCCCCAACAGATGGTGTAGAAAAGGTTAAGATCCTTTTAATATTTCAGCCTTTTGCTGCTGACCCTATCCCCTGTCAAATTTTAGCACCCATTATGGTCTGCCTTTCAAAATTTGCCCTCACCTGATCTAAACTAATGTTCCTCCAGACCAGTGGTTCTCAACTGGTCTCACTCTGAGACCCACATTTTCCTGTGGTCATTAAGTCGCAACTCACTCAAACCAGAATTCAAACCAACCAAATTAATTTTCTAAAAAAATAAATGCCAATGACAAATAATTGCTTTTAACATACTCCTTCTTTTTCTAAAATAATGCTCAATGGCAGATTCAAATTATTTAGCTGAGTTTTGACAAGCCGTTCGCGACCCATTCAGCAAGGGGTCCGCGACCCACTTTTGGGCTGGGACCCACCGATTGAGAACTGTTGTTCTATAGTATATCTTACATCAGGACTTCTCTCAGTGACAACTGTACCACTAAATAGGAGCAACTTTGGTATTCGAGCCCCAAACGATTAGAAACAGGTCACACTGTACCATATTAATCAGTGAGGATATAGAATGAAGAAACTGATGTGTCAAAAAGCATGAACAGCTGAGCCGTAGACCGAGCAACAACAGATTTAATTGTAAATTATTAATAGGTTGGAGGTGAATTCCTGAGTCCAGCTGCACAGATAATAAAATAATTCACCATTGTGAAAAAAGAAAGAGCTACAGATATGATGTACAGTATGTGTGTGTGTGTGTGTGTGTGTGTGTGTCCTGCTGGGAAGATTAGTGTCTTGATTGGGGATGTAAGGCCCAAAGAGGATCAGTATCAGAGGACAAACACAAGGACAAATCATAGGCCGTCACTTAATATTCAGCATAGATAAGCGGGGGAACTGAGGGGGTAGCGGGTTGAAGAGACGCAAACACAAACACACATACACACACACACCTTCTTTCTATTGTTCCTTTGCTCCAGTTTGCGTGTTTACTCTGGTCATGTCTTTGTGTCTTTGAGTAGCGATCTGTGACAATCCAGCATGAACCCATTTGGTTTTCTGGTTGTTCGTGTGTTTGTGTTTCCTCCATTCTTTTCATTCTTTTATATCTGAAACAAAAACAATTGAAATAGTATCTTTTGAAGTTTAGGTGTTTCTTGGATGGTAAAAGGAGAGAAATGTATTTTAGTCACACAGCACCATGAGCTGGCTTAACTAAAACAAAGCGTTAACATTTCACTATGGACTGCAGTCCATATTTTCAGTCATGAAAGAAATTATTAGAATAGAATAAAATTCAACTTTATTGTCACTGCACATGTCACAAGTACAGGGCAATGAAATGCAATTTTCACCCATCCAGAAGTGTTTAGCAATGTATTATAGGTAAAGATATATCAGAGGTTATAGAGGGTGGGCTATTGAGAAACTATAGGAATAAATATATAGTAAATTATGCACATAATGAAGGGGGGCTATAAACAGAATATAAATACAAGCAAATGGTGGGTTATACACTATAAACTTTAGACCACCCTTGTTTTCTTAAATGTTTTGGTTATTTTAATGTCTGGTTCCATTAAATGTGTATGACCTGAAGAATGCAATGGACAGGAAAACATGGAATGCCTAAAAGATGCCATAGTGATTTTGGTTTCTATGAAGAAAACCATAGAAAATGGCTAGATATCAGCTCTGAAATCAAACTCCCATCTCCAAATTATTAAAGAGATTAAAGATTAGATATATATTTTTTGTCATTGTGATTGACACCACAGCACACAACGAAATGTCACCTTTGCATTTAACCCATCACCAAAGTAAACCATGGGCAGCTTTGAGCGCCCGGGGAGCAGGGAGTGGCGACGATACTATGCTCAGGGCACCTCAGCAGTAAGCAGCAGTGGTAGGGGGATTTGTACTTCCTTAACCACTAGGCCACCAACTGCCCAAATAATGACTTAGTTTTGTTGTCTTGTTTGTTGTTGTTATCATTATATTCATCCACACAAATGTATCTATAGTGCAACCAGTCATCAAAGAACACAAACAATTTATATAAAAATATATAACGATTGATCCAGTTCAATCCATTTCGGTTCAGCTAATGCACACCCCTATATATATATGTAATATATATATAATATTTTTATATAAATTGTAAACTTTAATTAGGAAACTGAAGAACAAGAAAAAAATTTCACCTATATTATATTGTATTGTTGTATGGGATGAATAAAGTCTACCATTATAAAAATATAAATGCTGCTGTACCCATGACAAAGATGGATGGATGATAGTATTAATATATAAATTATATTACATGTATATTATAGTAAATATTGTCTTGATTTGGAATAAATTCTGCTCTTAGTATATTATTTTGTTGAGAGCATAATATACCATACCAGATTTATTAATTGCCACTTGACGAGTGGTTGATCGATTGATCGACACCTCTAATATTAGTCGCAGGCTGTTTAACGGTTGATTGACAGCTGCTCACATCTCTATTAGTTTTGGCCTCTTATTCCATGAGCTTCAGTTTAGCAGATAATTAAAATCTCATTTGGACAAAGATCTTTAATCCCTGGTTAGAAGTCGGTGAGCTGTAGATCTGTAAACCAACACTGATCCAGCAGCAGCTGTTCATCTACCAACATCCAATACTGCCAGAGACGAATGCTATGTTTAGGGACCCTGCGAAATGACAAAACTTTCTCTCTTCACACTGTAATTGAAGTCAACTAATCAGATTTTAATCAAAGTAAGTCTAGGAATATCGTACATTAGGGACCATTTTAACTAATTATTTTATTCAAAAGTGAGATTATGTTGGTTTTATTAAAAGTTAATAAACTTCCGTAAAACGGAAGGATGTCCTGGATCACAATTTGCCGACGATACCTGATCTTTATCTGCACAGACTAAATATTTAGGTCCAGCGAAATCCCCGTGTCACCAATGTCAACGCTGATGCGTTCACTGACCGACAGCTGCTTGAACAGAGGGGGAATTTCAAGATTTGTCACCTTTCTCCTGAGACGTTGGAATGACTCATCAGCAATCAAACAACAGGATTTGTCTTCTTCATCAGGTGAATAATCAAACAATGACCCATTCTATTGGGTCGTTCATGGGTTGATGAGTGTGTGCGTTGGCTCCATCTGGATCTGAGTCAGCTGCAGGGATGATGATGATTGACAGCTGTGCCTCCAGAATAGATGAAGAATATCTGAGGAATCTTTAGACCGGCCTCTCAGATCCAGGGTGCTCCGCGGCAGGGCTTTCTATCCAAATCTCCCTGTCGTCTCACTGATGGTGGGGATAAGGCCGTAATGAGACAGATTAGTTGGTGAGAAAATATGTCTAAATGTTTGTTCAATGCATCTGTTGATCTGAAACACAATGTGTTCCTTGTGTTTTGGATGCAAAGTGGCATTTGTCAGATTCCGAAACCTTGTGGTGGTTAGATCACTGATCTAACATAATTACAAATTAATGTCTTTTAAAAGGCAGATGCTGAGAGATGACTTTAGAACGGAAATTCAGTGACATTAATGAAAAGAACAAAAATATCCTAAATATATTTGTTTGTTTCTTAATGTGTGTTGAACTGAAAAACGAAGTGAAATAAAATCAACTGCTGTCCTGTTTCTCTTTAAATGTTTAGGGATATTTTGCAGCTTGGTTTCTTACCAAGCTGCAGTCCTGAAACCTGCTTACTAATATTTGACATTTCCGTCCAAAAGAGGTCGCTGTAGGTTTCATTTATTATGTGTGAAACATCTGGTTTCTCTGTTTACTGACCTGGAAACGACATGTTTAAAGAGAAGGTGAGGAATGTTTTCATTGATTAATGTCTCCATTCTCTCAAAAATGTCACTTTATTGAAGTATGATTAAATTACAATTATTGATTAATGTTATCTAATATTATAAAATAATATTATCTCATTTTTAGTCATCATCTGATTCATCATCATCCTCATCTCTACTGCTATGTGAGTGTAAACTTCAGTTAAATCCAGTATAAAATGGAAGTTTTCTTTATTTTTTTATTATTCTATTTAATATGTTTGTGTTTTACTGAGACATTCATCCTCGTCCTCTTATTTGTTATCTTTCAAAACAAATCAATTGTATCACATTTCAATATTGCACATCTTTACAAATGTTCCACAATACTACAACCACAAAAGTCTTGCTAAGAAAGTGGTTATGACAGAAAGGATGTTTGGGTCATTCCAGAATTGGAGGAACTTTTACATCCCTCCCAACAAATTATATAATTGAAATAATCCACATACAAAATACTAAAACATACAGTTTCTATGTAAATTTACACTGAAAATCTACCAAAAAAACCCAAAGAGACAAGAAAGAAACAAAGAGAAAGAAAGAAACAATGCTTGTTAAAAGTTTTAAACATACCAAAGTCTAGGGTACCCCCTAAAATGTCAGCTCTGATGTTAAAATGATTTCTTCTTTTCGTATTTTCTTTACATATTGACATAAGTAGGTTTGTCCCCTTGGTCAGCAGTAACATTAGTAAATATTTTAACCCTATTGCTGTGAATCGAGTAAATCACATCTCTCAATGTGATAAAGATTGAACAAATTATCTCTCAGCTGAGCTAATTAAGTCGTTGCTGCCACTGAGGTGCTCTGAACATAGCACTGCCCTGACCCACATAACTTCCAGTGGGCTCAGCGCCCTCACTAAGGCTCACAGTATGGAACAGTGTGATTTGGACGGCAGTCGTGGAGACTGATAGAGATAAATGGATAAATGATGAATATGAAGCAGAAAAGTGAAGGCTTCTTTTCTAGAAATGCCCATGCATCCTCCAATTCTGGAATGGTCATTATACAATTTAAACTGTTACATTTTATTTTAAGCCTTAAAATTACAGGAAGCAGGAAGGAAGACAGGAAGCCCCATCTGGACCATGCCTATCCAGATGGAAGTCTCCTTAAGAACAAACATATAAGCCTACCAGGCCTAGTCTGTCTAGACCTACCCAATAAAAAAACACCTAAACAGAAGATACACATTATGGACCAGAATTCTGCAGCATTTAACATCCTCTAAGAGCTCTTTTCTTTAACATCCTGTCTATAAGAGATAGACAGGGTGTTAAGACAGGGGTCGCCAACCCGATGCCCGCGGGCATTGTGTCGCCTGCAGTGACCATGTCAGTCACCCGCAAGCCAGTTCTAAAAATAGACCTAATCACAAACTATCACTGTCTTAAATTTAATAAAATTGTGTTGCCATTCTTTTTGAATTGCATTTACATTGATGTAAATAAAAAACAAAAAGTAATAAAAAATATATAAAAACCTGAAAAAAAAAATCATAAAGTACCAGAGTTCGCTTATATGAGAATTCTGACGTAGAATGGAGTTCAGTCTAGTGGTCTTGGTCTTGAGCATTGCGAAGATAAGGAGACGAAAGCGATTTCCCACATAACATGGCGGAAAAAACGTATCATTTTTACAGTGAATCGGAGGAAGAATTCTTTATTACTAATGTGAAAGAAAACTGTGCGTGTCTCATTTGCGGTGAGACGATGGCGACGGCAAAGCAGCACAACGTAGAGTGACTCTTCAGCGCATGTCACAAAAGTTACCATGCTAAAGATCCGCGAGTTAAAGGCAGCTTGATTTTTGTCAACTCTTACAGAATTGATCATTCGTACAAACATGGTGCAGAGTTCATGATTTGATGAAAATTAATAGCGTCTTGAAAAATTGGACGTAGTTTGCTGGAAAATGTTATGGAAGCTATCACTTGAAAATAAATGGAAAATGAAAAGGTAAATGAGAAATAAAATATTGCATGTTGAAGTTTATCTGTTTCCTACCTTGTTGAATCATTCTGAATCTTTATTACTAAATAATTAATCATTAACAATCACTGTCTTCATGTAGAATGTCATTAATATAATATAATTTAATTTAATTAAAGATGAACTCTGCAACTTTCTTCTTTCAGAATTGTGTGATCAAAGTGGTAGCCCTTTCATTACTCAGTGCCGTTGAAGTAGCGCTCAGTTTCAAAAAGGTTGGCGACCCCTGACCTAGAGATTAAGGAAGTGGGCTTGGGTCCACATAGCGCCGTCTTGACCCACGTAACTTCCAGTGACAGGACGGCTTACAGTATGGTTCAGTGTGATTTGTGTGCCAGTTGAGGAGACTACTGCCCCAGCTACCCGTTAACGGATAAGAAGATGAAGATCAATGAATGAATGAAGAAATCTGTTAAGAATCCAAAGGTTGAAAATATTTTTAATCATTTCTCCAGACTTCCCACAACCCCCAAACTTTAATTACTACTAAGAACCTGATGTATTTTTCTATCTGTACAAACCACTCGATGATTTACTGCCACCTAGTGCCTGGAGGGGTCTTGTCATTCAGTCACCCTGGCACCTTGGCTCAACCCAATATTTGAGAAGTACTGGTATAGTGCAATTACAGTTATTAAGTCCTTTAGTAAGTCCGCTGAGCAGCTGACTCTGTGCTAAGGTTGGAGGCCTCTGCTCTTGACTCTCCATAGACATGTTTGGTCGCTTTTCAACTGAGTGGAAAATCTCAAGTGCATCTGTCAAAATTCCTGGAAACAGCAGCAAAGCACCAAAGAAGTTCCAGCTAATGTTGCCCGTCGAAAACATTGAACGAGGAGAAGAATTTAATTTGTTTATGTATCAAAAAGTCTTGAATTAACATGGTCAATTTGAAAGAGCCCATGAGTCTTGATTCGTTTTAAGGCCAGCAAACACTGCGATTTTGCCACACAGGCGATAGGGTCCGGTTGTGGCTTTTGTCATGCAACTTGAGTCAAGTAGTACACACAGGGTTATGACAAAGGATTATTAGCTCTCGATGGCTTGTGTGAAAGTCAATCATCAATGAAATCTTGCCAATTTGCCCACTACACCCTTCCTCCTTCTATCCTTATTTACATTATATCATATTAGACTCATGGTTTTGAACCTGAATTTTTGCCAATTGGTTCACTCCAAACAGAAACGGTATTTTAACGTTTTGGGTTTCACCATAAAGTTGATATAAACTGGTTAAAACCAAAAAAAAAATTCTGGAATGGTCTATTACAGGGGTCGGCAACCTGTGGCTCCGGAGCCACGTGTGGCTCTTTCATCCTTCTGTTGTGGCTCTCTGTGACTTAAAAACTTAAATAATGAGTATTTTATCAAAAATAAAATTTTATTTTGTTCATTTTAGAATATAATTCTGAATTTAAAGATTGTTTTTAATATTTTATCGCTCAAAACAGGGGTTGACAACCCGCGGCTCCGGAATCGCATGCATCACATTTAGTCTCTTTTCGTCTATATGCTGCAAAAATACAATTATTTTCCCAAGCCACACCGAGTGTAATTGTATTTATTAAATGTATGTATTTAATGTAAGTGTATTATTGTGCACAGTGGATCAGAAGAAGTTCCATTTGCCCGCAGTTTTGAAGCGAGGATGTGAAAACGCCCGGGGGAGGGCGAAGTGATTTCACGATCCGCGCAGTTGTGAAGCGTGCATACGGAGATTGCCGAACCGAGCACTCTTCCCCCTTCCCACCGTCATAGCAAAAGAGGGAGGAGCGGGCAGGGGGTCAGTAATATCACCTTTAATTTTTTTTTTCCAGCACAGAGCAAATGTCTGAGCGTTTGTAATGTCTCTAATGTGTCTGAACGACATGACTCAGCACTATGAACAGACTTAGAAAACTTCAATAAAGGAGAGTAGTTTACCGTCATACTCATAATCACTATAGGTTTTAATTTATATTTATAAAATTTAACAGCAGGTTTAGAAATGGGATTGTGTCACTACAGTGAAATCTGGTCATAAAAGGACAAAGATGAGATTCAGATAAACACTCACATCAATCTGATCTCATCAATAAGGTCATCTGTCCTTTACACTAACCAATTCTCTGTCATTTTCATTAGATCTACAGAAAATGGTTCAATTGTTAAAGCCAAAGGTAATCCAGCCACTAGGGAGCAGAGGCCAGTGTTTTTTAGTGCCGTTCCCAAGCCCGGATAAATGGTGAGGGTTGCGTCAGGAAGGGCATCTGGCGTATAAACATTTCGCCAAATCTATGATGCGAGTCAACAAAAAGATTTCCATACCGGATCGGTCGGGGCCCGGGTTAACAACGACCGCCAACAATGCTGTTAACCTACAGGGTACTGTTGGAAATTGGACTACTGTTGGTCGAAGACAAAGAAGAAGAGGAGGGAGAATGATAAAGACAAAGAGGGAAAAAGGGAAGGTTAGAAGTGTTGGTCTGAAAGTGGGAACCCTGAATGTAGGTACAATGACAGGGAAAGGTCAGGAGCTAGCTGACATGATGGAGAGAAGAAGAGTGGATGTGTTGTGTGTACAGGAGACCAGGTGGAATGGCAGCAGGGCCAGAAATATTGGGGGATGTTTTAAGTAATTCTACCATGGATTAGATGGGAAGAGAAATGGAGTTGGGGTGATCATCGGGGAAAAGTATGCAAGTAATGTGGTGGATGTGAAACGGGTGTCAGACAGGTTGATGTGTGTGAAGGTAGAAATAGAAGGAGTGATGTTGAATGTTGTCAGTGGTTATGCTCCACAGGTAGGCTGTGAGTTAGCAGAAAAGGAGAAGTTTTGGAATGAGCTGGATGTGGTTGTAGAGAGCATCCCCAGGGGAGAGAGAGTGGTGATTGGAGCAGACTTCAATGGCCATGTAGGAGAAGGGAACAGAGGGGATGAGGACGTGATGGGCCGGTTTGGAGTTAGGGATAGAAATTTGGAAGGACAGGCAGTGGTGGATTTTGCTAAAAGAATGGAAATGGCCGTGGTAAACACCTATTTCCAAAAGAGAGAGGAACACCGGTTGACATACAAGAGTGGAGGCAGGTCCACTCAGGTAGATTACATTCTCTGTAGAAGAGGTAATCTACGGGAGATAAGTGACTGTAAGGTGGTGGCAGGTGAGATTGTAGCCAAACAACATAGGATGGTAGTGTGCAAGCTGACAATGGAGGTGAGAAGAAGGAAGAAGGTGAAGACAGAGCCGAAAATCAAGTGGTGGAAGTTAAGGAAAGAGGAATGTTGTGATGACTTTGGAAAAGAAGTCAGAACAGTGTTGGGCTTTGGTGGGGAATTCCCAGATGATTGGGAGACCACTGCTAAAGTCATTAGGGAGACAGCTATGAAGGTGCTAGGTGTTTCCTCTGGACAGAAGGAGGACAAAGAGACCTGGTGGTGGAATGATGAGGTCCAGGAGAGTGTCCAAAGGAAGAGACTAGCAAAGAAGAGATGGGATAGTGACAGAACAGAGGAGAATAGACTGGAGTACAGAGAGGACATACCAGTGGAGGTATGGAAGTGCTTGGGGGAAGAAGCGGTAAATTTTCTCACTCGGCTCTTCAATAGAATTTTAGAGACCGACAAGATGCCTGATGAGTGGAGGAAAAGTGTTCTTGTACCAATTTACAAGAAGGGTGATGTGCAGAGCTGTAGCAATTACAGAGGGATAAAGTTGATGAGCCATACCATGAAGATTTGGGAAAGAGTAGTTGAGGCTCGGTTGAGGAAAGAGGTAGAGATTTGTGAATAACAGTATGGTTTTATGCCGAGAAAGAGTACCACAGATGCAATATTTGCCTTGAGGATGCTGATGGAGCAGTACAGAGAGGGTCAGAAGGAGCTCCATTATGTTTTTGTGGATTTAGAAAAGGCCTATGGCCGGGTTCCGCGGGGGAGGAAGTGTGGTTTTGTATGAGGAAGTCAGGAGTGGCTGAGAAGTATGTCAGACTGGTGCATGATATGTATGAGAACAGCACAACGGTGGTGAGGTGTGCTGTTGGAAGGACAAAGGACTTTAAGGTGGAGGTGGACTTCATCAAGGATCTGCCCTGAGGCCCTTTTTGTTTGCTCTGGTGATGGACAGATTGACAGATGAGGTCAGACAGTAGTCTCCATGGACAACGATGTTTGCAGATGACATTGTGATCTGCAGTGAGAGCAGGCAACAGCTGGAAGTGAACATAGAGAGGTGGAGGTTTGCACTGGAGAGAAGAGGAATGATGGTCAGTCGTAGCAAGACCGAGTACATGTGTGTGAATGAAAAGGGGAACAGTGGAGTGGTAAGGTTACAAGGAGCAGAGGTGGAGAAGGTGGAGGAGTTCAGATACTTGGGCTCAACTGTTCAGAGTAATGGAGACTGTGGAAGAGAGGTAAAGAATAGAATACAGGCAGGATGGAACAACTGGAGAAAGGTCTCTAGACTGATCTGTGATAGAAGGGTGTCAGCTAAGGTGAAGGGAAAGGTTTACATGAGAGTTGTTAGACCAGCCATGATGTATGGACTAGACACACTAGGAATAGGTAGAAGACAAGAGGGAGAGCTGGAGGTGGCAGAGTTAAAGATGCTGAGATTCTCTTTGGGGGTGACAAGGATGGACAGGATCAGGAACGGGATGATCAGGGGCAACACAGACAGGAAGGTTTGGAGAAAAAGCTAGAGAAGCTAGACTGAGATGGTTTGGACATATCCAGAGAAGGGACAGTGATTATATTGTGAGAAGAATGCTAGACATGGAGCTACCAGGTAAGAGATGAAGAGGAAGGCCAAAGAGGAGATTTATTGATGCAGTGAGGGAGGACATGGAGGTGGTTGGAGTTGGAGTTGAGGATGCGGAGGACAGGGTGAGATGGAAATTATTGACTCGCTGTGGCAACCGCTGAAAAATGGGAAGAACTTAAAGCTACTTTGGTCAACTTTATACCAACGGCACCAGAAACAGTTACAAGAAAAAAGAAATAAAGGGTAAAGGTAACAAAAACATATACTGTGTTGTCTTCATTTTAGATACCAAAAATATTTGCGGCTCCCAGTGTTTATTTTTACATGGAAAATGGCGCCAAATGGCTCTTTGGGTGTAAAAGGTTGCCGACCCCTGGTCTATTGCCTTTCTTGTCAGCTGTTTAAATAGTTAACAACAATAGGCATATATATATATTTAAATATGTATCTATAAACACATGGTAAGGTCTTTACAAATTACCACCATGTTTTCCATTGATTCTGGCTTCACATCCCTCGACGTTGCATTTAGACTTGTTCGTTGCCGGGACAAACCAAAAATGTTGTTGCATGGGATCATCAGAATGTCTTCCCATCTAATCGCAAGAATTTCCAAATATATAGAATTAGTTTGTTTGCACTTTAAAATATGTATATGTATTGTAGTCTGACTAAACTTGATAATACATTGCTACCAAGTTACAATATATAATGTTGACCAGCCCATTATTAGCATGGACAAATACATTGACATTGTGTCTGAAATTGACATTTTCCATATTGACAGACTACAATATTGACCTTATTGTTGCCTTTGCGATGTTACAGTAGTTGGTAGTCAGTCCTCTCCATATAGTCTGATGGTCCACCCACTCTCTCCATTCATTCAGTGAAAGACACGTCAACCTCATCAGGGCATTGTAGACTACCATAGACTAGACTAGGAGACCAATGACTTTGATTGTAGACTACACTGGGTTATTAAAGAAAGAAATAAAACTGGAATAAACCAGTTACTATTATTTTAAGCTAAGTGTGTCTGTTCTGGAACAAACACTTGATAATGTTTGGTTTCATTTCTGTTCCAAGCAAAATGTCAAAAGTTTCTGGTGTTCGTTCCCTCAACAGGTTGAAAGCCCTGTTAAGTTTACATCACAATACATTTACACAGTTTAAAGTTCTGCCTACAGGAGTCAGACATGTTGTGTATGTGTAGAGTGTAAGCACAAAAGTGAGCAGTTAACTAATCACCATTTTCTATCCGTACAGAGTATCAAATTGGCGAAAATCACAGTGTAATTTATCGTCATGAAACTGGTTCTGACTGGTTTAGACCGTCACTGTAAAGTCCAGGAGGTCTTTATTCAGAAGTTTCTCTAAATAATTTATATTTATATTCATTTTTATTAAATAAACTATTTAATAATTTCTCACCTTCGGTTGTTTTGTGTTTTATCTCTTCTAAAATATCTCCCGACGTCGAGAACCTGTGGTTTGTCTTGATGGAAACTTCTAGGCGGACGGTTGATTGGCTGTGGAGTAACGGCAGCCATGGACGTGACGTCACAGTTAGGGATATTGTAATAGAAGTGGAAAAACTTGATGAAATGCTGAATTTAAGCGTCGGCAGTAATGTAGGAGAAATGAGAACCGTGGGGACAAACAGAGACAGGGAGACAGAAATAGGACAACAGAGGAGGTCATAGTCAAAGTGGAGACGGTAAAGCAAGACAGTGGAGGCCGGCCGGCAGACGCGTGACGTCGTGCCCGCAGAGAGGCCGTGCGTCGGGAGGAAAAGGCGGGGATTGAGACCCTGCTGCAGCCGCAGAGAAACAAGGACACGCGAAACGGAACCGGGACGAGGCGAAACCTGGTGAGAGACCGAGAAGACGCTCCGGAAAATGTGAGTGCGGAGTGGGAGGCGGACACAAGCTCCTCCTCTGTCCGACCGTCTCGCCGCACTCTCGGTCTGTGTCTGTCTCTGCGGGTTGGCGGGGGACATGTCATTATTAACGGCCCAGGAGGACACGCAAAAATGGGAGCCGACCCACGTCCAGGTGACGGTGCTGAGAGGACGGGGTCTGCGTGGGAAGGGGAAACACGGAACCAGCGACGTGTACGCCGTCATCCAGCTGGGCAAGGAGAAGTACTCCACCTGCGTACTGGACAAGACCACCGAACCGGAGTGGAGGGAGGAGTGCAGTTTTGAGCTGCAGTCCGGAGTTCTGCAGCAGAACAGCGGCCCGCTACCCGGAAACCAGCTCCTCCTGACGGTCATGCACCGGGCGCTGATCGGGATGGACGTGTTCCTGGGACAGACTGCGATTCAACTGGACCAAGTATTCCAGGAGAGCAGAGGGGTGAAGAACCGGTGAGGCCAGATATGTGGGTTTGTGCAGCATATGTTTGTCCCAAAACAGCGTCAACCGTTGGTCAACATTCCCGCACAGCTCGTGAACGCACCACTATTCTGTCTTAATGTATATTTCGTGTTTGTTTAAAGGTGGGGGGTAAAAGGCAGGTGTCAATACTCTGCTGATGCTATTACTACTGATGCTACGTCTGCTGCTGCTGCTGCTGCTGCTGCTGCAGACACACCCTCTGTGCCAGAGTCAGTCCAGACTAAACTCTGATTTGTCAGAACAAAGTAATTCTCAGCACAAGACTTTATTCCCTCTTCCGTTTGACGGTGACGTAGAACAGGGTGGGAATACAGCCCTGGCCAGAGATCCTAAAGTATCTTAACACTGTGTAGTTCTGAGTCAGTGGTATTAAAACAAAACAAAACAAAAAAGCACTCAGAACCTTAACATAAAGTTGATCTTTTTTCTAGCTTCATTGTGAAATGACCTGCAAAACAAAGGTTCCAGTAGGAACCAGTACTTCACAAGATCCCAAACTTCTTCCTTTCCTTTCGGCTTGTCCCTTTTTCAGGGTTGCCACAGCGAGTCATCATTTTCCATCTCCCCTTGTCCTCTTGTCCTCTTGTCCAACTACCTCCATGTCCTCCCTCACTGCATCCATCAATCTCTTCTTTTTCTCCTACCTGGTAGCTCCATCTCTAGGATCATTCTTCTACCAATGTCACCACTGTCCCTCCTCTGAACATGTCCAAACCATCTCAATCTGTCTTCTCTAACTTTTTCTCCAAACCTTCCTGTCTGTGTTGTCCCTCTAATCACCTCATTCCTGATCCTGTCCATCCTTGTCTCTCCTAAAGAGAACCTCCGCATCTTTAACTCCTCCACCTCCAGCTCTGTCTCCTGTCTTCTACCTAATCCTAGTGTCTCTAATCCATCCATCCATCATGGCTGGTCTCACAACTTTCCTGTAAACCAACCACTGTCCCTCCTCCAAACATCTCCATAGCCCCTTAATCTGGCTTCTCTAGGTTTTTCTTCAAACCTTCCTTCCTGTTTGTCTTGTTCACTATACAAGGGTCCAATAATATTCCTACATATGTATGTAAACGTAATGGCGTAGTGTGGTAATGAGGGCTTATAACAGTGTAAACCAAGCATGGGCAATATTTTTGACTCGCGGGCCACTTCTTCTTTTCCTTTCGGCTTATCCCATTTTTCAGGGGTTGCCACAGCGAGTCAATAATTTCCATCTCACCCTGTCCTCTGCATCCTCAACCCCAACTCCAACCACCTCCATGTCCTCCCTCACCCCTCAGTGTCGCGGACCACTATTGGTGCCAAATTTGGACACGGGGCCGAGTCCAGAGCAGAAACATAGAGCTTTAGTTTGAATAAAGAAATGTTTGAACGAAAGCTCAAATAGCTGTAAAGGTCATATATAAAACCTAAAATCCTACATTTCTAGTAGCCTTTATGATGTCATCTACTGGGGAAATGCATTATTGCAGGGAAAAGGCAAAAGTATAATGATAATATAAATAAAGTACTTCATTTTGACATGGTTGGCGGGCCGCATTACTAAGCTCAATGGTCCGCATTTGGCCTCCGGGCCTTAGTTTGCCCATGCCTGGTATAAACAGTTCTTAACATTATATTGCAGGAGCGAGATATCAGTGGTCCATAGAAATAATCATAGTGCAAACAGGGACTAAGTAGGAGGTTATTGTAAAATGTATATGTGAATATATATATATATATATATATATAAGCTTAGAAGATTGACTGGATTCAACATTTGATAAGTGTGATGAGAGACCAGAATGTTATTTCCCGTTTGGTATCTGTGGTCGTAGAATTCTCTAGAAGTGGGATTCTTCTTCATGGTCATCATCTTTCAGTTATGGTTCTGTTGATATTTTGACACCAGAAATATTCCGAGTTAGATGAAGTACTTAAAATGTAATTAAATAACTTTGTTTTGCTTAAATTCTCCTCACGTAAAAAAAAAAAAAAATCCAATCTCAAATTTGTTGTTTTAATTCAACAATTCAAATACTGTGCTCACTGGGTATGGAGGACGCTACTTGGCTTCAACAAACAGACTCCGTCCATATTTGATTCGTGATATGATTTTAGGCGACAGTGACGGTCTCTAAGACCAGACCCGGAACTGCGGAACTTAGGAACCAAAAAATTGACTTTATAATTATAATATATTATCTTGTATGATCAGGCTGTGATTTTGACTTTTATTTATGATTGATTTAGCTGCCAATGTTTTGCCTGCCCGCCTGTCCGTCCTGGGTGAGGATCCCCTCCGTTGTCGATTACCCTGAGGTTTCTTTTTTGGGAGTTGTTCCTCAGCCGGTGCGAGGGTCTATAAGGACAGGGGGTCATTGTCTGTTCTGTACATTTTTCTCTGTGTTGTATTGTTTGTTAAGTGCCCTGAGGTAGCTGCTGCTACGATTTGGCACTATAAATAAATATAGTTGAGTTGAGTTGAGTTGGTGGTTGAAGAAGGGGTCTTGTGTCCGCTAGGCTTCAGGTTTGTATCCACCAACTACTGACCCACATAACTTCCAGTGGGCTCACTACCCACAGACTGCTCCTCTTCCGACCTAGCAAGGGATGAGCAGATAAAGATGAATAATATCAATATATATTTCTTGCGTGACCAATCCAGCTATTTCACCTACTTCTGACTGTACTCCGCTTTAGTCACTGAAACATAAGCTGTCAGAAAGGATACTTGACAAAAATTTCATAAAGGCACTTTATGAAGACAGGTTTTAACCAAACAATGTAAACCTTTTGGGAAACACAAGAAGGCCAGAGAACTCACCTGCTTTTGCAGGTTTGACAGGGATGTTTTGACAGTGACAGCTCAAAATTGATGAGTGACTGAGATTTTCTTCTCTTTCTGAGTCCTCTGCTCAGTGGGAGCTCTCTGCTGGGCTCGTCCTCTGTGTTTTGTTCAGAAGCAGTCATCATCTTCAAAATTATATTTTCTTTCAGGATTTTTTAAAATTATTTTACTGAGTAACAAGGTCTTTTAAAATGAAGCAAAGTACCTTTTCAAAAACTATTTAAAGAATCAAATTTCTCCCAAGTTCTACTCATAAACAGTTATGTGAGTAAATGTTGTTTTATTATTATTATTATTACATGCAAATAAATTACTACAATAATATTTTTACAGCTTTTATAGTAATGGGAACTTCCGACTTCCTGCAGCTGGAACAGTCCTTGTTCTTGTAGATGAGATTATCGTCTTCTTGAGGATTTTTTTTTTTTGCTGGTCCTGAGTTTGGAATGTGAGCCCCACCCAGTCTGCTGTGTCTCTATTGTTGGAGAATGGAAGTGAAACTCTCTGGCCCTTCAGCCGTTTCACGCTTAGCGTTTTTATTTTTAGTCACAAGACCTAAAAGAAAAAAAAAATCCTGAACAACAACAACAACATGAACCTGAAAAGAAGCAGGATCAGTGAAAAGCTTGCTGACCCGGATTTTCTTCAGATGATTTCAGTCTAAGTACACAGCTGCACCTCCTTCTCTTTCCCTCCCTTTTCTGTTTCAGTGTAGTTTAACCTATTAATCTGTCTTGTTTTCTTTCGAATTCTATTACATTTCCTGGTCTATTGAAAGGGTCAACAAAAAGATTATGATTTAAACTTCTCTGCAAATTATTATGCATTTTTAACAAACACAACAAAATGTACTTAGATATTTCTTCTTTTATTCTTCTGCTTTTAAATGTACTGCGTTGATTGGGTTTCAAACCCCTGACCCTGGTCTCTGTACTGCTCTCTGTTTACAGCTGGTATAGATTGAACTCCAAAACAGGGAAGAAAGAGAAGGAGCGAGGAGACATCCAGGTGACGGTCCAGTTCACCAGAAACAACCTGACAGCGAGCATGTACGACCTGGTCATGAAAGACAAGGGCTTCTCCACTTTCACCAAACTGAAGGAGCGCATGAGGGGGAAGAGGAGATCCAGTGACGAGGACTCCTCCTCCGTCACCCTCCCGGGTGGATATGGATCCCTCTGTCGAATGAGGCACCGGCTTCCGAGCGATGGTGGCGGGGAGGAGGATTATGAAGACGACGAAGGAGGAGAAGTTCGGCGGAGCAAGATGAGGAACTTCTTTCTGCGAGGGAAGCTGAGAAAGTCTTCCGATACTCGTTCCAGTACCTCGCTGGGTTCGGAGAGCAGCGAGTCCTCGTCTCGGGGCGGGAGCCTGAGTCCAACTGCTGGTATCAGCGTGGTGGTCTCCGATTTGTCCAACTCACCCAGCAACAGCAGCAACCTGACGACCGACAACAGCCCCGGTGAGAAAGACCTACATCTGTTTCAGGTCTGATTATCATATGGAGTGTATCTCTGAACTGGTGAGATTCAGAATGATGGATTAAATCTTCAGGAGTGAATCTTGGTATTAGTGATCACTTAATTATTTTAAATGGGACCTTTTTTTTTTTTACTTAAATTTTTGGGATTTTTACTTTTTTATGTACGTATCAGACACTTTTAGCTTGAGGAGATTGAGACCAAAAAGTATGGTGTGTGTCAAGCAACATGATATAGGGCAGGAGTGGGCAAACTTTTTGACCTGCAGGCCATAATTTCTCCAAAAAAATTGCACACAGGGCCAAGTCAAGAGCAGAGAAATGGAGCAAAAAATGGCAAGTAAAAGTCATGTATCAAACCCAAAATACTATATTTCTAATAGCCTTTATAATGCCATCTACTGGGGAAACGCAGTCATTTCAGGGAAATGTCGGAAGTTTAATTATAAGTTTAGTTCCAAGTTTAATTAATATAAATAAATTATTTCATTTGGACAGGGATGGTGGGCCGCATAAAAAGGCTCAACGGGCCGCATGTGGCCCCCGGCATTAGTTTGCCCACCCCTGATATAGGATCAGTTGGTTGGAAAACCTTTTTTTTTCTTTAATGGGAATGATGTGGCGTGTCAGTGGCGGCCTAGAGGTTAAAGAATCAGACATCGTTCTGCAAGGCTTCAGGTTCAAATCCACCAGGTTGCCAATTAGGTGCTTTAGGCATTGCATCATCCCGACCCACATAATTTCCAGTGGGCTCACTGCCCTCAGGAAGGCTGGCAGTATGGTGTAGTGCAGGGGTCTCAATCTCAAATATGTTGAGGGCCACCACCCACACTATCACTTCACTGAAGGGCAGCGTCAGCTTTCTGTGTTCAATACAAAAGAAAAAAAATAGATAAAAAATCAGTTTCCCATAGATTCTGTGTAATACAACACTGAACCAAAAGGAGGCTGTGGATCAGGGTTTGGAGAACTGTAGGATTTACCATAAAATGTGGAGAACAAATCTATAAAATATTTTTATAAATCCATCTTCCACGCCAAGTTGGAGGCCGCTAAATATCGTTCCACGGGCCATAAATGGCCCACGGGCCACGAGTTTGAGACCCTGGTGTAGTGTGACCAGTGACTGGTTTGGCAGTCCTGGAGACTGCTTGCCCTGAGACCCGGTAATGGATGAAAAGATGGAGATGAGTGAATTATTTACGTGAGAGTTTGACTTCTGTTGTGCACGATAGTTGCACCTTTTTTTTGCAGGAACCCAGAGCTGTTCTCTCTGCTCTCTGTAATTCTTTTGGGTGGATGTTTCTCAGAGTCATTCTCAGACCTGTGCTCTAAAGTAATTGCTGTTTCCCTGAAAATGCAGCCCTGATTTTTCAATTTTAATTTAATAATAACATCTCTTTCTCTTTCTTCATTCTTATACTCTTTTCAGAACACACAGCAAACCCATCACCCAAGTCGTCCTCCCTTCGATGTGACTTCGGTGACGAGGCCGGGGACATCACCATTGCTGTGCCTAGACCCACCGTATGTGTTAATGGAAGCCATGTTCACAAAGTTCCGGTCCTGGACTGGGGCTCAGGAAAATCTGATAAATCCTCAGACCCAGGACTCTTGCAGAAGTCTTTGCCTCTTTCCACGTCCCTACAAAACCTTAGACCTCAGACCTCCTCAGACCTCCACACAGGCCCTGCAGGAGACGGGCGTCGTTGGTCTTTTGATAAACCCTGTGTGGAGGAAAAGGCTGCCATAGTGGCGGCCTTGGAACAGAGTGGACAAATGGTTAACAAAGATGATGATGATGATGAGGAGGAGGAGATGTTTGCTGTCTCGTCTAAATCTGAGTCGGGAAGTCAGAGCAAGAAGCAACAAAGGAAACCTTTCTCCAGTGGTAGTGGCAAGGCCACTGGAAAAGTCGAGGGCCAACCTGACAGCACCCCTACTGGCAACGAGGAGAAACACAAAGGATGGTTTGCATTAGAAGAGTCTCGCAGCAAAGTCAGGTAAGTCTTAATGCAGTTTTTTTTGGCAAGCCCTAGATTTGAGCTTCTCATAGGTGTATCAATCAATCAATGAATCAAATTGTATTTATATAGCCCCCATTTACAAAATACAGTTGGTCTCAGGTTTGGTAACATCCTCTGTCCGTAGACCGTCAGTCAGGGTAAGGAAAAACTACTGGAAAAAACCTTAGTTGCAGGGAAAAAAAGGTAGAAACCTTTAGGAGAACCACGGGTGAGGGATCCACTCCCTGAACGGACGAGCAGTAGATAGTTACCGAAAACAAGCAGGTACACAAATACACACAAAAAATGAAAATAAAGGGTATTCAAATATTCAAGTGCCTGGGTCCATCTGGAACTGGGCTTGTCATAGTCTTTAGTAGGGTCAGTTGACGGAGTCCTCGCTTCTGAACTGGGCTCGTCCAGTTTGCCGGTGGCAGCAAAACTGTAAAAGAGTGGAATCAGTTAAATATTTGTCATGGGGGGACATTGGGTAGTAGATGTGACTTGAGGAGAGGATAGAAGAAGCTAAGACCGCAAAGTCTATGTGCTCATTCTAGGTGCGGGATAAAAATACCCCCCAGCAGTCTAGGCCAATAGCTGCATATGTTAAGACTATTCTAATCAGGAAGTGCCTGATCTAGGCTGTGCTAAAGAGGTGGGGTTTGAGTCTCACTTTAAAGGTGGAGACAGAATCTGACTCTCTTACTGAGAGTGGGAGTTGGTTCCACAGGAGAGGATTCTGGTAACTAAAACTACTTTTATTCATTTAAGGATTGACCCAAAACTCAAGTTCTCAGAACCAAGTGTTCTATTTGGTTGATATAAGATAATTAAATTGCAAATATATAGTGGGGCTTGATTATTTAATGTATAATTTGAGAAGTTTTTTCATCTTGAATTAGTGACAACAATTATGTTAAGGGCAGTATAAAGTTACGGCAGCATGAAATATATTACCTCTAAAATACAGTAACTACTTTATAATGTTTAATTGCTCAAATATTAGAAGGTGTGTTTTCTTAACTCTAAATAATTAAATCCTGCAGCCAAAAGAAATGTCGCGCTTGGAAAGGATTTTATTTATTATTTATTTGTCGACTCCACTTCCTGTGAGTCAGCAAGGTCCGGGCGACTGCTGCTAGCCGGCGTCGGCCTGCACCAGAGTCTTTGACCTGGTGTCCAAATCTCTGTCCACTCTCATGCAGGTCAGTGGACACTGCCTCCATCTCTTGTGCACGTCTGTGTGCCCAGGTGTGTACATGTGTGTCTCTGGTTACAGTAGGGTCTGCATTGCAGATGGTGCTGCCGCCGTTGCTGCTGCTGTGGCTGTTCAACAATATGATCTGTGATAAAGACACTGTTAGTGATGAAGAAAATGAACGAGAACAATGTGTTCAGTCCTGCGTGTATGCATGCACCATGTGATTTTGGTTTACTTTGATAAGAGAATCGCACATATATGATCAGTAATTAATATATAAAGATAATAATAAATATTATGAGATGTAGACAAAGACTGATTTAGGTGATTGGTTGTGATGATAATATATGTAACACACATAAAAAAGAACATAAAATCTGTTAAGTTATGCAGTCACTATATTTTGTTTGCTATACCCTAAAATATAGATGCCAATCTCAGGCCCGGGGGCTTAATCTGGCCTGTTGTGCAGTCATATTTGGCCCGCAAGATCATATCAAATATGTGCTAGAGTTGGCCCACCAGTACGTAGGCCTTATATACTGGCAGGATTTATAGTTTTAGTGCATGGTCTTTGTTATAGCAAAGATTTTTTACATTTTTGTTTTAGGTCTGTAAAAACACATTGAAATGATCTGGGAAGGCTACAGATAAAGGCCAATACCATTGGTGTTGGTTTTATTTTTGTATTTTGAATTTATATTTGTATTTAATTTCTCATGTGTTGATAATATTAAGCCACTGTTCCAGATTCAATGCTCCCGAAAATCAATATTTATTCACAACCGGCACTTAAATACGGGCAAACCAGACAATTGCTTGTGGTTCCGGCCACTAGGGGGCCCGGTCAAAGTTTTTTTTTTTTTTGCTGCAGCACTGATAGAGTAGGGGGCCCACCCTATTAGCAATATCTTGCTAGGAGCCCCAGCAGACCCCAGTACCACCCATGCATTTAATATCTGGAGAAGGGGAAATATTTACAGTTTATTTTTCGAAAAATATTCTATCTATAGTCTTTTGTCTATCCCGTGACGTCATGCCAGTTTTTAATTGTGGCCCACTGTGAACTTGAGTTGGACACCCCTGCCCTAATTTTTTTTTTTTGCTCAAGTGTTTTTTCTTCTCAAGGAAACATGATCTTCCATATTCAAAGCCCTGGGCGTGTTGAGGACTTGATTTTCAACCCTTTTCAGATTCCAACAGTGACATAACCACACGTTGTTGACTACTGACACTAACAGACAGGTTTAAAAACTGGGAAAAAACTGTGCTGTTGTTGAAGTCCGTCTGCAGATCTTCAGTTTTGCCATTTGAAATTCTTCATTAATCATCAGGACTTCTTTTTCTGTCCCTTCCACAGCCCACCACTTTCCCTTTCTAACTCTAGTCCTCAGTCTGAATCACTCCCAAGTTCTCCTGTTTCTCTTTCTTCTCTGGTTTCTCCAGGGCTTCACACTAACCCTTTCTGTCACTCAGAAGCCACGTCACCTACATTTTCTCCCAGTAACCCTTTCTTCTCTTTATTTCACCATAACCCGTTCCACCAGGAGGTTCTTACACCTCAGTCTCTCAATCCAACTGAGCCTCATTCGCCTCCTCTGTCAGGTTTGTCATCGCGCAGAGACCAGCTTTTTTCGGATAGTTCAAGCAACCACGTGGATCAAACTGTGACTTTAGCACCTCCTCCTGGTGTTTCAGAAGAAGAGGAACGTTTAAACTGGAGTTTGTCCAATCCGTTTATGTCTCCCATGAATATGGAAGCGGAATTAGAGTGGGAGGAAGACTTTAAAGTATTTGCAACTGGAAGACTCCAAGTTTCTGAAGACCTGAAAAATGAATGTGATTTTGAACAAAGCTCTTCCTGTGAACAGTCAGTGGAAAAGTGCAATAATGACAATCAGCCAATGTCAGCCATCGTTCAGAAGACAAACAGCACACAACTGACGGACATGGCAATGATCTCCAAAGATCTTGAAGCCACTACCCTCACCAATGTGGACTGCAAGGATGCATTTGCAGACTTTTTGGAGATGCTTCCTGATCCATTCACCTCTGGGAGTCACAACCTAAAGAAAATCTCAAAGACTCCTGACGACTCGGCACGCCATGAGTCAACCAACCATTATGTTTCAAACAATTCTGCTTCAAGCCATCTTGGAGGCACATCTCCAGAACTAGGATCTTCTGATCACAGCACCCCAACTGTTGAGGACTTCTTTACATTCCCACAACCTCAGTCTCCAGAGCTACCAGTTAAAGATGTGAAATTTATAACTGAAGAAATGAGTTCAGAACTACAACCGGAAGTAAACATGTGGTCACTGTCAACTGTCAACCAAAGTGAGAACAACTGTACTGTTTTAGATAAAAGCCCTGTGAGTACAGACATGGAGATGTTCCCATCTCCAGGAGGAGGCTTCTCCAGTACACTTCCTTCAGTAAACATCTTCACCTCTTCCCCTGATACAAGACAAATTTCTGGGGACTTTGGTGGTTGCACTTTGGAAAGGAAGTCACCAGACTGGAGTTGCAAGTCCTCTTCAGTACTGTTTGGTGGTTTTGGTGAAACCTGTCCTGAATTAGAAAATGATGGTGTACTGTTACAGCCTGCGGCCTCCAATCAGAGCTCCGGCAGTTTTCTCCAAAGCCTTTATGTCAGCGTGGACTCACAGAAGTACCAGACATGCGAGTCATCGAAGTTCTTCATAGAGTCACATTTAAACACGGAGCTACACTCGGTGAACTCAACGCTGTGTGGAGACCCAAGTGACCGTCAGATGTCCGCTGCAGGTCTACGTGATTCAACCAAGCCATCTCAAGTATTTGACTCTGAGAAAAATGTTTCAGTTGAAGCCGAAGACCTGAGGAACTCTTTCACGGCAGATTTCCCCCCATTCCAACCATTTGATTCCCAGGGTTTTACCAACTTATTTGCGAACTCAGGGAAGAGCGATGGTCCAGCAAGGACCAGAGAAGACAAAGCGGAGAACCAGTTGGTGGTCCTGGATAAGGAGCTCTCACAAAATCCATCGGTCTGTGATGAGCTCCTGCTGGTTCCTGCTTCCGCCATGGATCCCAATATTATTCAGGAATTCTCCTCAGCTGAACCAGACCTTCCTTTTTATTTTGAGTCCTTCTCTGAGAAAGACCATAACCAGGCCCAGGATTTTTCCTCTGCTCACTCAGAGTCTCCTGTCTCCTGTCTGGCCTCCGTTTCTCCTTCTTTAACTTCTTGTAGCTCTCTTCCAACTCTCTATTCTTATTTTCATCCGGTGGACCCCTCCCTGATGTCGCCACCTTCCAAGGTGGACACTGCTGTAATGAAACCAGAGGAGGTGAAGCAGGAGGTGACTCAGCAGAACAGGTGAGGTCGACGAGAAGAGGTAGATCAAGACCAAAGTTAACCCTTCTGTCGTCTCCTTCAAGTTTCTTCAACTGGTTTTTCTTCTGTCTCAGGAAGTCTCCGAGGGTTTTTGCTGCTGCAAACCCACGCATGGGTGTGTGTCATAATCGAGCAGTGACTTTTTTTCATTTTTCTGTATTGTTTTTAGTCAGACTCTTGACTTTTGACCAGCTTTTCAGACTTGTATTCTTTAAAGGTTCCTGTTTGACATTCCTGTGTTTGCTCTCCCTCTGAAGGTTCATCGACTACAATCACGCAGTCCGTGATCATCTTATACACAAGAAAGTTACTTAGTCCATAATAAAAAAAAAAAGGGTTTTAAGCAAGATTCTTATCAATATACGTACACCCCTATAAGTAAGTGATAAGGTTTTCTTATTAGGGTCAAGATTCCATATTCAAATCAGGGCTTTGAATCAGGATTTTTTTGCTGGTTTGTTAGTAGTAGTTGTTATTTAAAAAATGTAACAATTTTTAACAATAGGTTTCAATATATTCATGCCCCACATCCCTTGAAATTGCGTTTAGACTTGTTTGTTGCTAGGTGAAAAGAAATATGTTTTGGAATGTCTTCTCATCTAAACGCAAAAATTGCCAAATATTGTTTGCACTTCATCAAATAAATGCTGTAGTCTAACTAGACGGGCGGTTGATAACACATTGCTGCCCATTTACAATATTTAATGTTGACCAGTCCATCATTAACATCGACAAATCTATTGCTATTGTGTCTGAAACTGACATTTTCCATATTACACTACAATATTGACCTCTTATTGGTACCTTTGAGATGTCTGGTCCACCCACTCTCTCCATTTAGTCAGTGAAGGGAGGAAGTCGACCTTTATTGCAGGGGTCGCAAACATGTGGCCCATGGGGCGATTATTTTGTGGCCCCCACCTTGATGTGAAAGTTGTATGTTAGCAGGGCCCACAAGCTTTATAGAAGGATTCTACTGCAAGTTAATGCAAAAAAAAAATGGTTTAGTTGAATGCACTCAGTGGTAAACACTGCCATGGATGAAAATATTACAAAGTATTACAAGACTTGTCTGAAGTGTTGTATTACAGTGGGAAACAGATTTTTCATTTTCACCTTCTTTTTTCTTTTGTATTGAATTAATGCAGCCTTTTGATGATATGACAGTGAGGACAGTCGTCCTCAACCTATTTGAATTTGAGACTGCTGCTTTAATCGGTCATTGTAATCCACCATAGACTTTAAGGAGACTTGTGGTAGGCTACGCAAGAACAAAATAAAACCAGTATTAACTGGTTAACATTTTTTTAGATAAAAGTTTCTGTTCTGGGACAAAAATATAATATGTTCTGGTTTTGTTTCTGTTGGAAAATGTCCAAAAATTTCTGGTTCTGATATAAATTGTATAATTAAATTGAAATATTCAATTTGATAAAAAAGTAAACCTTGCACATAGTTCTCCTTTAATTATAATTTAATTAATAACTTTAGGTATAAAGAAAACAGTCTAATCCTGTTGTCCCAAAAACTTCATTCCGGGACGCTGGTTCTTAAATTATACCAGTTACAGAGCAATTTTGGAGACTGATCTTTATCGTCGTTTCATTTCCTTTGTTGTGATCTTCTGCAGCCCACACCCAGTGAAGCCCATGGCCACTGAGGAGAAGAGGAGCGAGGGGCGCTCTGTCTTAGAGAAGCTCAAGTCCACAATAAGCCCAGGGAGGAGCAGCCAGATTCAGGAGCAGGAGACTAACAGGAAGAAGGTAATGTGTATATAAAGTTTGTGTTGAAACTAATACCCTGTGACCAGTATAATGTACTTCAGGCTGATATGATGGCATAAGCTAAAGAAATACACATAATATTCACTCTTTATTGATGCAAAACAGATCTCACATTGGTCAAAATTCAGATTAAAACATAAATAAAAATGTTTAGTTGGTCCAATCTGAAGCCTACACACAAATACCTTCACTTTTTCACTCATCACAATGATAATTGTGATTTATCATGACTCCTTGGAGCTTAAAAGACACTTTCTTCCATCCACTGAGGATCCTGCCGATTTGCCTATACTGTTAACCCCCTCTCGTAGATACAAAGAAGAAACCCAGTTAACAACAGGGAGCAGCATGGAAGAACTGACAGACCAGACATCTTTTATTTTCTTCCTTTATTAACATTGCATTATATTACATTATATTACATTTGGCATACTCTTTAATGCAAAGCAGTTCTGGCTACAGGAATACTGGACGTACAGTATGAGCAGTCCAATCGGACCTGACCACTACCTAGAGCAGTGATGGCCTAGTAGTTAAGGAAACAGACTGGGGTACGGAGGGTTCCAAGTTCGAATCCACCAACTGCCAGGTTACTCCTACCTTCTATCAGATCGTCTATCAGTATGTGCACACGAGTCGTGAGGAAAGGAAGGCAAATTCCTTGTTGTTCTGATTCACGCCACCGCACACATGCAAATGTGACTCACCAAAAACCGTGGGCAGCTCTGTGTGCCTGTGGAGCAGTGTGTGGGGACGGTGCTCACCTCAGTGGTAACTTGGCAGTTGGTGGTTACGAACTTGGTCTGCTTACCCAACCACTAGGCCACCAGTGCCCTGAACTGATCACACATGCAATTCACTTGCACAGTGCACACGTCATATATGTCGTTTTCACACTGGCACTTAATTCGGTATTCGCTGCGATGCAAAGCCAGTTTCGCTCCCCGTTTGCATTCACATTACAAACTAACGCGCATTCGCTCCTCAACTAATGCGCATTCGCTCCTCAACTAATGCGCATTAACTAATCCACCTCTAGTCAGTGGTTTCGATATCGAATTAACTAATACGGGTGTAAAGCAATAAAAAGTACAACGGTTGTCGCTCCCCGCGTGTGTGTGGAGACAACAACACCCGTATAAGTTTGACAACTTGTAAAATCTCGTGCATGCTCTATACACACCATGATTTCACACACGTGTTTATCCCGACTCGAGTCATCTGTCTGTTTACTTCCTGTATTTACATAAGAATAGGGGCGACTTGGAGAACAGAAGAGATCAAGTGCTTGGTGCATTTATGGGGGGAGGACAATGTGCAGTTGGAACTGGAGGGTTCAGTACGGAACAAACACATCTACGATCGCATCGCCATTATCATGCGGCAGGCAGGCTATAAACGTTCTGGGCGACTGTGTCAGACGAAACTAAAAACATTAAAGAAAGAATACAAGGATAAAAAGGACACGTGCGTTTGTTGACAAAATCCATGTTGAATGAAACCGGATATTAACGAGATCTCGTTACATAACCACCAAATTCAAACCTAAAATGCGCATTCGCTCCCTCATCGTGTGTGAATGCAAAGCGGGTATCGAATGCGCAGCGAATACCAAAGTAAACTGAATGTGAATGCAAAGTGAATCGAATGCGGATTAGTTAATACGGGATCGAATCCCGAATTACCTACTTCCATAACGAGTATTCGATTCCGAATTGAATGAGAAAACGGTGTTTGTAAGGAGCTGCGGGCTTGAGTTTGTCCCACGATGTAAATCCGCTTAAACACTGACTCACACACAATGAACACGGGAAACAATAAACTCTCACTCAGTGAGCTTTTTTTTTGGAGCGTGTGGCATTTGCGCACATGAGTTCTGAGAGGCAAATGGAGGCAGTGATGTGAGAGGGGGCGAGATGGGGTCTGCTGAGGTCCTGTCTCTTATACACATCTAGATGTGTATAAGAGACAGGGTGTAAAGCAATAAAAAGTAAAACGGTTGCTGCTCCCCGTGTGTGAACACAACAACACCCGTATTAGTTTAACAAGCTTGTAAAATCTCGTGCATGCTCTACACACACTGTGATTTCACACACGTGTTTATCCCGACTCGAATCATCTGTCTGTTTACTTCCTGTATTTACATAAGAATAGGGGCGACTTGGAGAAGTGCATTTATGGGGGAGGACAATGTGCAGTTGGAACTGGAGGGTTCAGTACGGAACAAACACATCTACGATCGCATCGCCAAAATCATGCGGCAGGCGGGCTATGAACGTTCTGGGCGACAGTGTCATACGAAACTAAAAACATTAAAGAAAGAATACAAGGATAAAAAGGACACGTACGTTTGTTGACAAAATCCATGAAGAATAAAACCGGATATTAACAAGATCTCGTTACATAACCACGTGAACAAATTGAAACCTAAAATGCGCATTCACTCCCTTATCGTGTGTGAATGCAAAGCGGGTATCGAATGCGCAGCGAATACCATTAAACTGAATGTGAATGCAAAGTGAATCGAATGCAGATTAGTTAATACGGGATCGAATGCCGAATTACCTATTTCGGGATTCGATCCCGAATTGAATGAGAAAACGGTAATAGATGCTGCGATTGCACATTGGCTAGAGGAACAAACATCCGTCTGATTGGCTTAATTCTTTTTCTGTTCCTCTTGTTCAGGGATTGGTCTGAATCTGTTGTTGATCTTATTTTTTATTCTTCGAAGAATCCTATAATGTTTTTGTATAGTTTCTGTAGTATTTAGAACCAAATTAACAATAATTGGATAAATCAAAATTCTTACTATGTGGCACTGGTGGCCTAGTGGTTAAGGAAGCGGACTTGGGTCCGCAAGGTCCCCAGTTCGAATCCACCAGCTGCTAGGTTGCCACTGAGGTGCTCTGAGCATAGCACCGTCCCAACCCACATCGCTTCTTGTGGGCTCACCACCCACAGGAAGGCTCACAATATGGTGCGATGTGATTGCCTGCGACCCGGCAATGGACAAGCAGAAGATGATGAATGAATGAAAATTCTTACTACTGTTTCTTTTTTTGTGCAGTGTCTGACGGAGGGTGCGGGGTCGTACTACCACCTGACCCACAGCCAACTCGTCGCTCTACTACTGCAGAGGGAGGCGGAGTTACAGCAGCAGAAAGCAGAGTTCGGGCGGCAAAAAGTGTTGCTGGCCAAACGGGAGGCGGAGCTGAAAAGGCTGAAGCCACAAGTTCGAGATCTTGAAGACTACATTGACACACTGCTGGTCCGCATCATGGAGCAGACCCCCACCCTGTTGCAGGTCCGGTCCAGGATCAAGTGACGAGCTGGGTGGGGGCTGACGGGTTCACTTCTGATCTGTTTGCTCTTGCCTCCATTGCAACTCTTTAGTCTCTTCACTGCTTTTCCCCTTTTTGATACAAGTGGTCGGGTCTCACCTTGAAGAAGGTTCCAGTTTGAGCTTGTTCTGAATGTAGCTGGTTCTCAGGTTGTTTTCAGCTTCAGACGAGTGAGTCCACAGTTCTGAAGGTCAGACTCCTTCAAGCCTGATCCTAGAAAATCTTCCTTTTACTTTTCAAACAAAGATGTTTGATCAAACAGAACCTTCAGGTCATTTAACGGTTGTTTTTCTTCCAGAGATGTTGTTGGGGTTAAATATAAAACACTTTTTTTAGTCCCTGCCCATGAAAAAGCTTTCACACATGCACAACTGCAAGGTGGAGTTTGCTTTATTTTTCCTAGACTTATTTAATTTTAATTTTTTTATCTCGAAAGACACCTTTGCTATTTTTCCTTCCTTGATTCCTTGATTAGTAACTATTCTCTGCCACATTAGCTTAATTATCATGGCTTGAAGTTGTTTTAAGACTGTTTTGCACATATGATTGTGATATGTTGAAATGTTCAGATGCCAAACGCTGCCTTATTTCTTTATTTAGTTTTCCAAATACAACACTTCATTTTTGAGAACTTTTTTTGTTTGTTTTGTTTGGTTTGGGTCAATGCACAAATCTAAATGATGTGTCTTAACACCAGTAGTAAACAGGGGCGCCCTGTGAAATGCCAAAACAAAGGACTGCAAAATTAAACTGTGGTCCTGTTGGAATCTGAACCCTAGTTTGCAGACACACTTGCACTTCTTCTTGGTCAGAAAATGTCTCTGTGTGGCTTTGGTAACGTTGGTTACACCTGTTCTTCCTAAGGTTAATCGTTACCACGTCAATCGGTGGGGTAAGATGGTCGGTGAAGCGGCTCAATCTCGGCGTTGGTAGAGAGTTTGTTTATTTGGAACAGAGTTGGTTCTCGGCTGAAGCACAGACCATGCATTAGAAGAGACAGACGCAGCTAGATGTGCAGTTCAACGATTAAAGATAAGTTCTTCAACAAGTCATTAAGTTCCTGTATTGGAACCTAGAGTTCCTACAGATGTCCTAATCAACTAGGTTGCTGTCTGACAATCTGAACTGTCAATCAAACTTCCTGCTTCCTGTCTGGCCAGTGGTTTTCTTGTGTCGTCCCACTGACCAGGACAGATGTTTGTCATTGTCTGGTCTTCTCGGACTGTGTGGCTTTGGTCCTCGACTGAAGTTTGGTTGGTTTGGTGATTACTAACAGCGTTAGCTGACTGGGTTGAAGATTTGCTCCAGACACATTTACCCAAAATGCACTTCTCTGCCTAGAATAAATGAATGTGTTTTAGTTCCACCTTTCGCGCCTATGTGTGATTCCTGTGAACTGTTCTGTGAATCTAGCACGCTGTCCTGAATGACATCACTGAGGATTAGCCAATGAGCTTGATGCATTATCCGAAACAATTCTGCACAGCCTTTGCATAGTCAGCATCATTTGAAATTTGACACAGGACTCCTAGTCCAGAGTCACGTCTTCCATTAATTGAAAATGTTTTGCTTTTCCTTTAAAGTTCAAGTGGAACAAAAACTATATTCATTTTTTTATTTCCTTTGTTTTCCACAGTGTTTTCCTTTTTGAAGCCAGTGAGATGTTTTTGAGAAAGAATGTGAGTTTGGAAAGTTTACAATCCTGATGCAGATTTTCTATATTTAATAAATAATATTTTGTGTTCCTTGCTCAGTTTTTGTGTTAATCTTTCTCTGTCTAAGATGCCTATGAGTTGTTATTTTAACAATATTATGATTTTTTTTTAACCAAAATTATTATTTACCTTTGAAATGGGGTTGCTGTCTTATGTAAAGATGTATTTTTTACATTTATCATTATTGTATAGATTTAAGGCTAAAAACACAAAAAAAGAGTAAATTCAGCTTCTCACCTAATATAAAAATGATTTAAGAATAAAACTAAATAAAAAATGTACCCTTAATAAATTAATGAATGAGTATTTACAGTTTTTAGACTGAAAACTTAACATTCTATTCTATCCTATACCATAAGACACCACTAGAGGGAAGTGTTTTATCCTTTTTAATCCTACAGGAAATGAACTCACTTTTATTCACTCCTTTAAAAACTGAGAATTAATCCATTTTATACATCTACGTTTGTTTTGCGACATCACTGTCAATAAACACTGCATTGGTTTCCTGGAGCAGTGTATCTTGGGAAGGACAGTTCTACAAGCGAACACGCGCCATAACACTGAGTTTCCCATGATGCACCGGTGGAGCGAGCGCAGCCGTTACAGCTAATCTTCGAGATTCGAGATAAAAAAAAAAGGTAAACTTTACTTAAAAGACGTTTAACGGTATAAATGAAAATGTTCCGAGTTTCCGGATCGGATAGTCGCACTATGACCAGGTAGTTTTCATACTTTTACTTTCTTTTAACCAGTTTTAAAACCTTACAGGTGGTTTCAGGATGTTTTGCTTGTTAGTTGAGCAGAAATGTTGATGAAACTGATGTCGTTTTCAAAAATATAATTTCTACTATAAAGAACTGGCGTAGACATTGATATATAAAATACTCATAGTCATTTAAATATCTTTGGAGCTGAAAGTAAAACTTAATTGAAGATACAACCACTAAAAGAAAAAAACGGTATTTTCACATATATACAGTTAGTATATTTGCTTGTATTTCTACTGAATGTATATATTTATATATACATATATGTGTGTGTGTGTTTTTGAATAATGTAATTTATATTAAATGACTTTGTAATATAAAGGAATGTTGATACACCTGAATTAATGAGGGCTAATTGTGATATTGACAACTATAATTTCATTTTAATATTTAGATATTCTTGGGTTTTTCCCACAATTGGGAGAATTTACATTATTGAAAGTAAGAAAGAACTTTATTCATCACACTGGAGTTTCCATAGCACCGCACAAAACATAAATATAATATAAATACAACGGATACAATATGTTAGACCTGAACAATGGATGCTAATGGTTCAGAAGGTTAGTAGCATATAGATAGGTTAATGTTAGTATTAGTAATAGATTAAAAGTTAATAATTATTGCTTCTTGTTGTGTTTTAAAGTAAACGCAATCTCAATTATTACTATTTTATTTCACTATGTCTTTTATATATATACAGTATATACTGTATATATATATATACACACAACCACTAAATTTTGTGGACATATACATACACATATATGCACACATGTATACATACACACATATAGCTTGTCCATACAGTATATTGGATATCCATATAAATACACACAAGTGCAAGCTCATGTATATCCATTACATATGAATGTTCACATACATATACAGTACGTACACATACGTACAGCCAAACTTACGTGTGCATTGTGCGGCACATCCTCTCGAGTGGGTTATTGTACTACAGTTGCTTCAGATGCTAAAAAAATAAATTAATAAATTAACAGATGTTCGTGATGAAAAAATATATACAATATAATTTGAACATATTGTTTTTGTTATTATATTTATTTTTGTCCATTTTTCACTGGTAAGTCTTGTCAAAACAAACCAAAATCTGAGAGAATCATTTTAGTCTTCTAAGAATAAAAACAACTTAATTCAAATAAAACTTGTGTAGTGCGTAAGTCATTTTGAATAAGTACCATGTATACAAATTTCCTTCATGTGTGAAATTCGGCAAATTTCAGAGCAGATCAACTCTAAGACAAAGAATTTAAGGTAATTTTAGATGAATCTACTTTTCACTTTTCAATTAGAAGAAAAACTGATTCCTAGTTTTTACACTCTTCCTTCTGTTAAGTGTTGGCGTCAGTGCCGCCACTGGTTATTGAACTCAGTTACAGATACTGTGAACAGATTATCATTAATGAGTGCAGCTGCTGCATCCAAACATCTGCTTCTCTGCTGGAGAACCAAAGAACAAAATCACCAGTTTTGTTATTCAATCATCAGGAACAGATGCATGAAGAGATGCGTCTTATTAACTTTCTTCAGTTCAATTAATAAAAGTTTTCATTCAAAAGTTCAGATATACTGGTTCGAACCTAACCCTTTTGTTTCCACCATAGGAGAACTTCTCTGGTCGCTTCGACACTTCCTAAATGTGTTTGACCCTTGGACCTTGTTTGTTTCACAGGTACAGAATGCACACTCCATATATAATTCTAAACTGAAATGTAGACATTTCCAGTTTTTTCTATTTTCTAGATTTGAATCTAAAAATCTGCCCAAAATAGGGAGATATATTTTATATACAGTGGAACCTTGGTTGCAACAACACCTCCCTTTTTCAACAATTCGCTTAACAACCAAAATATTTACCTGGTTGTCATACCTTTACCTGTCTTTTTCTGAACATGCCAACAATATTACGCAGACTGCAGGTGAGCACTGAGTGCCTGAGCATATGGCGTCAGTCTTCACATAGGCTGCACTTAGAATGTACATGCTAAGTCTGAATTGTATTCACAGTATTTTCTGCTCTGTGTTTTTTTATATTCAGTAAATCACCATTGGACCTTACATAAATAGTGAGAATAGCAGTAGAAGTGAAAGGTGCCCCCCAAGGCTTAGTGCTAGGGCCCCTCCTCTGTGCCATGTGCACCACCTCAGTGGGCCAGATAATCCGCTCAAATAGTTTCTTACCAGAATATTTTTTTTACTAATTTAATGGTCTCCAGAGTGCCTTCATGTGACCTGATTCTTAATCCCCATCTTGTAAGTTGTTTTGGACAAAAGAGTCCGCAAAATGCATGTGTAATATTATGTAAAGAAATGTCTCAAAAAAATCTAGGATGCACAGATCTAGCTTTATGGCTTTTTGTGGATTTGTTCCTTCTTTAAGAACAAGGAAACAAAAAAGAAGCTAAAATTGTCCATTGGTATAACTTGTAATTATCACCAAAAATAAATGTGAGACAATAAAGAAATGGAAAGGTTGCTCCTTACTTGGACCAATGAAAAAGCAGTTGATTGAGGACAGTATATAAGAGAGAGTAACTTAAATAAAACCACCACGAATTAATGAAACAGCCTTTATTATTCATAGCTATATTCTAAATATATGTTGTATAATGGAATTATTTTCATTGTTTTATGTATGAACTGAAACACAAAATACCTTTTAAAAAATGTTTGAATAAAGAATCATCCAAGGTCCAAGAGCGGATTGAACCATTTTACCATTTTGAACCATTGAACCATTTTTTAGGAGGCAAATTATTACATTTTTTCATCTTTTTGGGGCAGTGGTGGCCTAGTTATTAAGGAAGCAGACTTAAAGCAGGCTCACAATATGGTGTAATGTGATTTGGGTGGTGCCAGGTGCACATACATATATATACTGTATATTTATATATATGCGTGGCCGGGATAGGGTGGGAAGTGAATGTAAGGGTTAGGGTGGTACAGACTATCTCAGTAGTCCCCCCAGTCTCCCCTCTCTTCTGAAGCCTGGGAATTGTGTGTCTGTGTGTGTTCATTTTGCTGCTCTGAGTAATGAAGCTGTTCACAGACTCTTTGGTGACAGTAATAACCGCAGGATGTGAGGAGGTGTGGACAGCTGTAGTGGGTGGAGTCACACACACACTCGCACACACTCACTCACACACCTTACACCCTGCTGGCTCTGGTGAAGCCTCAACTTGCCCCTAATGATATGAGAGGAACACTGAAGAACCAGAACCTCTCACTCTCTCTCCCTTTACTCTCTTGTTTACATACACACACACACACTCTGAGATCATGAGACTGGATTGGGTCACACGAGGATGTACTTTCTCTACATTAGTGGGGGATCACAGCTTAGATTGACCTCATTATTTAGTTGAAAATCAGCAGGAAGAGTGAATGAAAAGTCGTTTATTTCCTTTGGTTTAAAATGTGAAGCCCAGTGATCAGGTGTTTTATCATTACAGAGACGTCTCCGAGTGTGGATCTGCTCTTGGCCTTCAGACAAGGGACTCGTCCAGCAGGTGTCACTGATGCTCAGGTGAAAAAAAAACTTTAGTTGCGATACTAGGATGCAGCCATGGGTCAAATTTAATATTTATAAAAGCCTGACAGTTCCTGTTCCTGTTTTCCCTTCTCTCCAGATCCGTAATGTAGAATTTCTTCATTTGGAAACAAACTGGTGGGTCGGTGGCCTAGTGGTTAAGGAAGCGGACTTGGGTCGGCAAGGTCCCCGGTTCGAATCGCCCTACCGCCAAGGTGCCCTGAGCATGGAATCGTCCCCACACACTGCTCCCCGGGCACTCAAAAGCAGCCCACTGCTCACTTTGGTGATGGGTTAAATGCAGAGGCATTGTGCGCTGTGATGTGAATCACAACGTCACAATGAGAAAAAAAGAAATTTAATCTCTAATCTTAAATTTTTGTTTTGTGTTAACATTAAATCTTGAACAACCAAAGCGCCTAAAATGATAAAAAGATGAGAAATTCAATTAGAAAATACACACATCAGTTGTATTTATTTTCCTACTCTCTTTTTTGTAGCCCTTTTTACTTTGTTTTAATGTATATTATTGTTCACAGGCCAACAACAAAAAACAATATGTATGTTGTTACATTAAAAGTTATATTAAATACATTTCACATATTGAAGGTTGGGAGCAGAAAGACATTGTGCATTTATGTAAACTTATATACATGACGTGTAAAAGTCACAAACCTGCTTAAATGCGATTTCTACGCTATCTATCGAGGGAATGCTGGTGTTATGAGCAAAAGGGAGACGTTTAATGATTATATGAATTAAAAGTTTAAGTTATACAAGTTTGGTAGGCCGAATTACAGTGCTGACGGGTCCACACCCGACCCTCAGGCCGTAGTTACCTCCGGTCCTGGTTGTTTACTACTGGGCCAAGTCTAGTGCCCATTTCTTGTGTTCTTGTGTGCTCAAGATGTTGATGGAAAGTGTTCAAGTTTTCAAGACAGACTAAACTTTTACATTTTCCCAGTGTTAACAGGCTCAGAAGAAAAAGCAGGTGAGAAATGTCGTTTCACCAACATGACTTTTTCCTTTGATGGAACATTCTTCTTCATCAGTTTCTCATTAACAATACGTTGATCTTCATCTTCTCATTACAGGCCATCATCTACACTGACACCAGCGAGAAGATCCTCATGCCCTTTCGGATGTCAGGTACGTTGGCTCAATGTGGACTCCCGGGGAGCAGGAGGATGACGGCCTTATTATGTGGTCCAACATGGACGTGTCCCTCAGCCCATGAGGTGTCAGAGCTCTTTAGAGCTCCTCAGAGTTCCTGTGCTCCTCTCAGGCCTGAAAAGGTTAAACTCAACATGAGACTGATTAAAAAGCCTCTCCTGTGGTGAGGAGTGAACATCAGCTCCTAAGGAGAGGAGGTGCCAGTGTTTTTGTTCGGTTCCTTCAGGTCTCACCTTTGTCAATTGATGACTATGAGGTAATGAGGAGATATGGACGGGGGACAACGTGAAGGTGGGAAGAAGCTCAGAAGGATAGAGTAGGATATGGTGAGGAGGTGAAAGGGAAAGACAGCCACTTGGACAGAGTTTCAGGGTGTACTCACATTAGGGCTGTTGTACCCCAGCCTCGCACAATTGCCCACAGAAGTACAGAGTGGCTGCTGTTGGGGTGTTGGCAGTGTGGGCCAATAGTACGTAGCGCAGAGCCAAACACGTACAATGTGCGAGAGTAAATTGAGTCCATTTTAAAGGTACATCCTAGTTTATTTTGTTCAGGGATGGCAATTTTCCGCCAAAACGGCGGAATTCCACCGATTTGAAAATGAATTTGATCATTTTTTTGAAACGTCCAAATCCGTTGAGAAAATTTTAGGGGGGGGTGAGGTTGCTGTCACCAAGGATACGGTCATTTTCGCGTCAAAATTGTGCCGATTGATGTTGACATTTTCAACTCGACTTGGTAAAATTAAAACTACATATTCAGCTGAAAATATTATCAGCATATAAATATAAACTACAAATATGTTAATTGTCATCATAATTATTTTGTGAGTATTCAGCAAAGTTGAATGTTTTTGAATTTTATTGATATTTTCATAATATTAATTTCAGGAAAATACTTTAAATTTTCTTTAAAAATGGGTGTAAAAATGCTTCAGATCCCCCCACCAGGGGCCCCCATAACCCCCAGACATTTCAGCTGAAATCCAAATTTCCTGTTGCCATCCCTGTTTGGTAGATTCTGTATCGTACTGGTACATTCTGGTGTGTTTTGGTACATATTGTTACATTCTGTTGTGTACTAGTACATTCTAGAGCACAGGTGTCAAACTGTGTTATGTCAACTCGCTCATTATTCTTTTGAATAAAAATATTGGTGTCTGTGATTAATAAAATAAATCTTTGTGGCTGAATCAGAGTCACTACTGTAACCGAAACCTCCCAAGTAAAGTCCCTGTGATTAAAGAACACAATAAACACAAAATGTTTAAGCTATAAAAACATTATATCCTCAACTATAGTTTTCTGTGGCTTCATTTGTTTAAAGTTACATTGGAGCAGTGACCATTGCTTTAAGTCTCACAGTTGGCATCAATAAATTCACATTGATTAATATCCTTTTTGTTTTTGAATGAATTCAACTGTTTGTTTTGTTGTGTTTCCCTACTGTTTTCAGATGTTTAAACCTGGTTAATGTGTTTTTCAGGTGGGATTAAATGTGTTAAACCACCAGGATTCTGTTTCAGATGTTTGTTCCCTTCCAGCAGTGGGTAAGTCGAACCCAAAAGAGAATAATTTCATAAAGGAGGATTCAAAAGTGAAACAAACGTATCTCTCCTGTATTTGATATGGGTATGGATCAAGTGGAAGTAATAGCCAGATGGGGCCTAAAGGAAACATTATTTCTCTGCAGCCCAGGACCAATTTACCCAAGGACTGGTAAAGGTCCCTGGCCCAGTGGTTGGGGACCACTGTGCTACACTGCTGGAGTCTTGTGTATTTTCATGGCTTTTTTAATTATATTTGGATGTGTGTTATTAAGCATTAGTCACAAAAGCCAAAGCTAGAAATCCTTTTAATTCTGTATCCCACACAGATTCAGGTTTTGAGCTCATGTACGCTGGATCTATTGTCTGAACTCTGACATCTGAGTCTTTGTTCTGTCTCTGCGGGGACCTCAGAGGGGTTATTTTAGGAGTGGGCGTGGCATCCGAGTCGGCGTTCCCATCCCTCTCGGGGGTATAGACCTCGTCCCAGAATGCCCCAGGCTGCTGGCTCATAATTAAATTGTTTTGCTGGCGTTTGTGACCGAGGTGGTTGTGGTTTTAATTAAATCATCAGCTTTGAGGCTGAGGCTGCTGTAATTGGCTGCTTGTTAAGACTCTGCTGCCACAAACAAATTGGATAATTATCACTAAAGTGGCTCCGATGTCACTGACCTCAGAGCTCATTCACCTGCTCCTGGTTGTTCATTGTTGTTTTGAAAGGCGCACGTAAAAAGGTCATTAAAACAGTTAATTGAAGCGTGCCAAAGCAAAGTGATGTTTGCCGCTTCATTTTGATTGTTTACACTAGGCTAAATATATATTTATAATAAAGTCATCATCATTATCAGCAGCAGCAGCCTGTCTGTCATCGTCAATTACATCCAACTTAATCAATTCGGTTGAAATTAAGTCATAATGATGTCGAACAGGTAGAGTTTAAGGCGGCAGTGGTGGCCTAGTGGTTAAGGGGGCGGTCTGGGGTCTTTAAGGCAGCTGGTGGATTCAATCGTGCACCACTAAGGTGCTCTGAGCATACCACGACCCGACCCACAAACCTTTCAGTGTGTTCAACACCCACACGAAGGCTTGACAATATGGAGCGGTGAGATTTTGGTGGCTTTTGTGGAGACTGCTTCCCCTGTGACCCGGTAATGAATAAGATGATAAAAATGAATGAATGAAAATAAAGGTAGTGTGTAGATTCAACTTTTCGAAACTTCAAGGGAACTCAGTAATGTGAAGAAATATTTTTTGATGCCGTCATACTGAACAATGTAATATTCAAAAGTTCCTAAACACTCCTCTTACCATCATAACTGCTTCTTCTCCTTCCGGCCTGTCCTTTTTTTATCGGTTGCCACAGCGACAGCGTCAACATTTTCCATCTCACCATGTCCTCTGTATCTTCTACTGTACTCCAACTACATCCATGACCTCCCTCACTGCATCCATCAATCTTCTCTGTGGCTTCATATCTTCATATCCTACCTTGTAGCTCCACCGTTCCTCCTCTTAACATGCCCAAACCATCTCAATCTGTCTTCTCTATCGTTTTCTCCAACCTTTCCTGTCTGTGTTGTCCCTCTAATCACCTCATTCCTGATCCTGTCCATCCTTGTCTCTCCTAAAGAGAATCTCAGCATCTTAAGCACTGACACCTCCAGCTCCGCTTTCTGTCTTCCACCCATAGTCCTTCTTTCTACGGCTAGTCAGTTGAATAGTATCTTTAACCAATAAAAATGGTGTGGGATCACAATCCCAATCACAATCCCGGTCAGAGTGATGACTGAAGTCAGTCCTTGTACTAATGACCAAAATTGACCTTCTTCTCTATTTCTCTATTACTTCAGCTCCTTGATTTTTTTTTTGAAAGTTTATTGTCTTTTTTGGACCATCGGATTAGCACCGTGCAGACCCACATAAGTTCTATTGGGTTCAGTGTGATTTGGGCAACAATTGTGAAAACTGCTGCTTTTTTGACCCAGTAACGATAAATGATGAAGATAAATGAAGTGTGGATTTTTATGAAAATTATTTTTTAAGTCTGCCTTTTGATTTTTGAAAAAAAAGTAGTCTTTCTCATACTATCATACCTTTCAGGTTTTCCTGTCTTACAGCAAACATTTTAGTGTGAAGTGAAATAAATACACTCTCCCTTTAGAAAACAAAAGAAAAGTCACAGAGGAAACTGCTGATGTTTATGTGTCTGTCACCATGGTTACATTGTGTTTGTGTGTGCACTTCTGTGTGTGGGTGTGCCCTCTTGACTGTCATCGCTCATATCTTTTTTTAAACTGTTGAGAGGAGACTTTAAGTTTTCAAATGTCATCAATTAGGGATTAATAGTTGTAGTTTGTAAGAAATGGTTCGAAGGAGAAAGTTTCCATATTGTGCGGTATTTACTACCAGTATCTTTCCTGCTTTATTTTCTGCCTCCTATTGATTATCATGTTGGCATGATGAACGTTCAATAAGAGGAATGACTGAGCCCAGAAATGTGCTCTATAGATATTTGATGCTTCTTGGAAATCCATAAATCAACCGTCATATTCTCCTCTTTCCAGACACTTTTATCTGCAACTGGGGTCAAGGTCTGCAACACTGTTCTTATGAGACACTGTTGGAGGGAATCAGTGTTCTGGACCAAGACGAAAACATGGTGGGAATGTCTAGAGTCTCGGCCAAATATAAGAGTTCCCCTGAAATTAATGAATATAATTATTGTTATTATTTTAACCATTGTTGAGGTTACAAGGAGCAGAGGTGGAGGAGGTGCAGGACCTTAGATACTTAAAATCAACTGTTCAGAGCAGTGGAGACTGTGGAAGAGACTGAGGAGAAGAATAGAGTGGAGTCAGGATGGAACAACTGGAGAAAAGAGTCAGGAGTGATCTGAGATAGAAGAGAGTCAGCTAAGGTGGAGGGACGTTGGAGAGACCAGCCATGATGGATGGACTAGAGACACTAGGAGCATGGTATCGGCCCCACTCACTGCTCCCCGGGCGCTCATTAGCTGCCCACTGCTCACTTTGATGATGGGTTAAAGGCAGAGGCCAAATTTCGTTGTGCGCTCTGGTGTGAATCACAATGTCACAATGACAAAAAAAGGAATTTAATCTTTAATCTTTATCTTTTTTACCGCTGATGTGCCCTGAGTATGGTCCCCCTAAACTGCTCCTCGGGCGCAGGCTCAGCCAGCAGCCCCCTGCTCACTACAGTGATCTTATACACATCTAGATGTGTATAAGAGACAGTCCTGATCCTGTCCATCCTTGTCTCTCCTAAAGAGAATCTCAGCATCTTAAGCACTTCCACCTCCAGCTCTGTCACCTGTC
>JAFBJS010004828.1:60475-88641 GCA_016785265.1 Paraplagusia blochii
CATGGTTTTGTGTTCATTGTTTCCCCCAGGTGATAAACCTTTAGTGGAACAAGGCATTAAGATGAACAAGGAATTGAAGAAAACAGCAGAGTGGTCTAATCATATATATACATATATATATTTATAAACATAGAATATTTATGTATGTAGCATTTATATATACACACATACAGTATATATGTATGTGCATCTATATATACATACTATATACGTATATATATATGTATATATATATATAAATACCCTGGGACGTGATTAGGGTGGCTGAGGAATGATATTCTTGTATAATAAATATTTACCATATTTATAATAATAAATAATATTAAAATAATATTCATTTATTATTTATAATAATAGAAATGGAACGACTACAGACATTTAAGTTCAAAGTTATTTATTTTCTTATTATAAAAATTATAAAGTTATATTATTTATTATTTTTGTTTGTTGTTGCTTTACAAAGAAAATCTACTTTACAGATCTGGAGGGAACAGAAAAAGATAAGAAAATTTTTTCGGGAACTATACATTTTTACCCATGGTGAAGTTGACTTGGACGCTTTAAGAAAAATCTGATTTCTTTTATAGGTTTCAAATCTATAATTTATCCATAATATTTAACGTCAAAACTTTTTAAAAATTTCAACCACTATGTATACATACATATATAAATATACAGTATATGAATACAATTCTTTTAAACTGGACGATCTTCTTGAGTCTGATTCGGACTTGTCACCAAAGTGTGTGTGTGTGTTTCAGTGCATACACAGTCTAATTAAAGCCTGCAGCAGCATGTGTTAATGAGCTCCCTCATTAGTGGACGGTTCTGCTCGTTAGGGGGAGCAGGCGTCGCTGGTGGAGCAGAGACGGAGCGTCTCTTTCTTCAGCTCCTGCTGAGTTCATTCTCCCAAACTCCGTGGAGGAGATTATTGTGGGAGGGCTGCAGCGAGGAGGAGTCAGGAGAGAACGGGTCATTGGAGAACTCAGTGCTCAGTGTTTTGGTTTTATTTCTTCACCCAATCATTGAAAAATCCAGATAAATGATCTAAAACATTATAATTTGATGAACGTGAAACAGGTGTTCCTTCAGGTGTTCCCTCTTTACCACCTTTCCATACTAACTGTCCTGTAGACACAACCCAGGCTGGTACTTCCTGTTCACTGTTTAGTGTGGCTATTCCTCTGGCCATCAGTCTCTTCCCTCAGATGTCTCAGGTATGCTGTCTCACAGACATCACTACCAGATTATCTGGTTGGCTTTCAGCCCACAGGAAGTGATTTCTAAAAGCCTGACTTTGTTTTGATGTAACAATAAGAACCAACAAATATTATGTCTTAATTCTCTTTTTCATAATGAAGTGGTAAAGTAGACATTACAACGTAGACTGTAGCAGATCCCGATTCACCTAGAATCCTCCTGTCATTGAAAATGTCTTGTATTTCCCAAAGTCTGGGTGGAGACCCCAAGATGGAACTCTAATTTTTATTTTGTGGGTCATGTTTCCTAAAATTAATTTAATTTTTGCTGGTTAAATTATTGTTTTTCCTTAAGTAATACTAATTGTTAAACACATATAAATGGGCCAACAAGAAAATTTCCTCAATAATGGTCAATGCTTGACATTTAGCATATAGGTCCCCAGAAAAAAATAGTTTGGGAAACACTGGTCTACACCAACTGGTGGCCTGAGGGCTCAATCCAGAACATAAAATTGTTCACACCGGCCCATGTCAGTATTACAATGTAAACGTGAAATTATGTTTTTAGACAAAAGTGATTTTTATGTCATAAAACACCTTCAGATATATTAAGTTTATATAGTTGGTGCAAGGCAGATAGCACTGTTATGCAAGGGATCTAAAAAGTTCTATTTATATATCTATCCATACACAGATACCATGATACCGATGCTTCTGTGACCAAGTTTATTTCCTTAACACCCGGTTGACCAAAAACAGATGAATGTAGGTAGTGTACGAAACTGCAACGATTCTTAAAATACACTTCCTCACAAGTGAAAAATTACAAATGACAGGATGACAAAACACCACTACACACTTTTAGTGAAACATTAGAAATGGCTCTAGTCTGACATCTTTTCGAAGCGGGTCGAACCATTGAAGACCCTCATTTCAAGATTTGGTTTTCAGGCAAACTTCCAGTTTTAGGTTGAACCTGATTTTTCTCTGCCCATTCCGGGTTGTTGTTTTCAGCTTCTTTTCCTGCCAGGTGACTTGAGCTCAGCATCTCCCACTCAAAATGTTTAGGATTTAATTAATCAGAGACATATGGTAAAATCTTCAAACATATGTGTCACTGACAGTCCTGCGAAAAAACTCGCAGAAACCTGTTTTTCTCTTTGCGCTTTGGCAAAGAAACAGATGTAGGGGGGAAAAAAAACTGTCTCCAAAAACCAACGTGAACCCCTTGCCACCCCCCCTTCCTGGCTAACGTGGACCCCCGCCTACTTAGTGTGTCCCACTTCCCAGTTTCACACCTTCCAGAAGCGTCTGATTAGGATTCGAGCTCCATCTGTCTCTGCTGAAAACATTAGCAGGAAGAAAAACTCAAATTAGACCTTCATCTGCCAAATTGGCGGTGTTTGCACATTAGCCGTAAATAACCAGAATTCACAGTCTTTAAGAATTATTTGATCGCAAATGGAACTGTTTCAACTCTTTGAGTGAGTGAACACAAGTAAACCCACAAAGACCTAAAAACACTGCAGGTATAGCAAGGTCAGGAATATACGCTGTGAGAAATAACTACAAAACATGTGAAGTTTGCCCTCTACTGCCCCGCCAGAGAGTCGTCCTAATCAAGGTTAGACATATTTAAATCCTGCTAATAAGTCAATAACTAGTCAAGTGAGTGAGTCAACTTTTCATATGGAAGTTGATTGGGTATATAAAGCATGCAGTATATTGTTGCTCTACCCAATACTCATAATACCTTTACTGTACATACATGGATATACATAAATGTTCATGCAATGCATATGCAATTGAAATATTTACAATTTTATGCAGATGCTTTTATCCAAAGTGGCTTGTAGAGGTGGATTAACATTATCAAGCTTGAGGTTCTTCTGGGAATCAAACCCTGGACTTTCTGCTTCCTGCCATACTATGGAACCACAGCTTAGATATTTATTGATATGTTTGTCTCCCTATCTATATGTCTGTCTGTCTGTCTCTCTGTCTATCATTTGTCTATCTGTGTGTCTGACTGTCTACTTATTTATATGTCTATCTATTTGTCTGTCTGTCTATCTTTCTGTCTGTCTATATGTCTGTCTGTCTGTCTGTATATCTATTTGTCTGTCTCTCTGTCTATCTATCCATCGGTCTACCTTGTCTCTCTATTTCTTACATATCTTACATTAATTATTGTCTGTCTGTCTGTCTGTATATCTGTATGCCTGTCGATCTGTATGTCTATCTATTTGTCTGTCTGACTGTCTCTCTGTCTATGTGTCTGTCTGTCTATCTATATGTCTATATGCCTGTCTCTCTGTCTATGTACTGTATATGTCTATCTGTCTATGTATTCATCAGTCTGCCTGTCTTTCAGTCCATCCGTCTCTCAATTTCTTGAGTATTTCCATTAAAGTTGTCAGATAGAAATGCAATCTTCCTCCTAAACTATGCATGGGAAAACTACGGCCCAGGGGCCGGTTGAGCCCTTTTCCAAATTATATAAACTTTGTATTGTATTTATACTTGTGCCTTTTCCCTGCAATGCCCCCTTTTTTCCTTTAGATGGCAGGGAGAATTAATAAAGCATTTATTATTTTAGCCTTTAGGCATGTCTTTTACATATAATTGATCAGTTCATATGATTGTTCTTGGCCCCTGTGTCCAATTTAAGGACCACGTGTGTCCCGTAAAACAAAAAGTTTGCCTGCGTCAGTCCTATACTGTCCATCGTCGTTCATGTGTCCTTCAGCCTCTCTTATGTTTATTATTGTTCAGGTCTCCTCTTCACAAACTTCTTCATTCGATCGCTCTTCAATTTTTCTAGGATCAGTGCGAACCAGCTGGAGCTGCAGATTGCCGTGGCAACTGAGGGGCAGACTGTGAGGTACAACAATAGACTGTGACCTGTCTGTCTGTCTGTCACTAACTCATTCATCCATTCACTTCATGATCCACTACAGTTAACTGACTGAAAGAGCAGGTGTGAATGCATTTGGGAATGTTAGTGTAAATGTTCATATTGGTGTGAACAGGTCTTTTTTGCGGCAGAGAAAAAATGGTGTCACTGGTTGTGGCTCAATTTTGAAACCACTCAGGTGAAAGGTTTGGCTCCAGGAAAGTGAAAATGTGTACGAGCCAAAATTGTTGTGGCCCAGACATTCAGACAGGTACAAACATGTGGCCAGATCAGATAGTCCAGCAGTCCGGAATAGGTCTACGAGCCCCATGTTGATTATCACTGCTGTGTGTTTGTAAATTAAAAGATTAAAAAGCACAGCCTATCATTTAGATCGATGTAAGCATATTTATATTGTAATTTTAACCTGTCACTGTTTCAAAATAAAAACGTTCTACGTATTTGTTCGGGGTCCAAATGTCTGAGAAATGTTTCATCAGTGTTAAAAAAAAAAAAAAGTAAAAATCTTCTCCATAAAATAATGTGATGATTTTCTATTTGTTTGTCTCTTGGTTGGACAGGAGGAGAAATAAAGCCCTGAGTTTTCTACAGCAGTCGTCTCCCGTTCAACGTGAGATGTTTTCTTCTGCACTCAAAGCAGCAGAATCTGAGCGCCCAGCACCTGTGCTGAGGATTGAATGTCCTGCAGAGTGAAAACAAAGAGCCGTGGCCTCCACAGAAGTGTGATGATGGGCTGTTAAAGACAAAGGTGAAAGTTTTTTTCTCACTTCCTCCGCTGATTCTGGGCTCCATAAACATGAGGGTCAGTCGCCGGACGTTTTTTTTTTTTTCCCTCTAAAGACTCATTAAAAAGTGATTCTTCTGTTTGACAGGTGATCAGCGACTCGGAGCTCTGACCAGCAAAACAAACCGTCCTGGCAGAAGCTCCTCAGAAGCTGGAGGTGAAAATTATCCTACAGGAATTTAGAGGACACACAGAAAACACACCTGACACCTGTGAAAACCTGATGCAACATTCCTGGAAGCTCCGTCACTGCTCCAGTCCGGACGGAGTTTCCTGACATTTTATGTATAATCTAAAAATCTTGTATTTTCTTTCTTTTTCATGCCAGATAAATAGTCCTACGGGTGTAAAACATCTTTAATCAGTGTTTACTTTGAAAACCAACTTTTTTAATCAAGAAAGACCGAGGTCTGAGTCAAAGACTTTATCAGCTCAGACTTTATCTTTTTGTGCTGACCATATATTTTGTCCTTGCAGGTGCTTCAAACTGTCTCAGCAGCAATATCATGCCCCCACTGCTTCCTTCTGTACAACCCAAAAATCCAAAATGTCCAGCAGATTACATGAAATATTTCCCAAATTAAAAACAAATGCAAAAAACAGAAACCTGTCCTGTTTCAGGTCCAAATACAGGAAGTCCTTGGTTTACGACGCCTGCGATCTACAGCGTTTCGTGGTTACATCGCCATCATCGCCGAGTCTTTCTATCATTCTGACATAAGACCTCAAAAATATTTCCACGGGAATTGCCCATAAATACGTCCTCAAATACAGGGGACACCTTTGTTCTTGCTTTGAACATTCTTGGTTGTTCATCATACACTTAATTGAGCCACATTTACTTTTTTACATTTTTTTTTTTTTTTTTTACGAAGTCTGAGATCGTCTTAAAAGTATTCAAAATATTTGATATTAGAAAACGTTTAAGTAACTTACTTTAGTGAGACTAGTAGCCTGTTTTAAGATTATGATGATGACCTGGATGACTGGGATTGTCCACAAATATCCTAAATTATTATGGGGGCAAAAAAAATGTGTAAATATTGCAATATTATTTTATTCATATTAGTGTTTCAAGAATCCATATTGATATTCTCAAGAACTATTGTTTTTTTATTGATATTTACCATGTAAATATTTACTGTGTTGGTACATTTGTTTAATTTTGTGCAGGTTACTAATATATATTCCTTTGTTCCAGTATTAGTACCTGGTAACAGGGTTTTACGTTTACTCTACTGATGTATAAAAAACACTCAATACATACTACAGGTATAGTTGATATACCTGTAGTATTCCATTGTATCGCAATGTATTGTATGGTTGCAAAGTATTGTGATACATATCGTATCACCACATTCTTGCCAATACTCTCACTCTGTATGATCATTTGATCGGGTGTGATTGGACTGCCCACTCCGTATGATCATTGCAGTATATTGCAATGTATTGTACTGTTGCAAAGTATCGTGATACATATCGTATCACCACATTCATGCCGATTCACACCCTGTTCACTGCGTGACTTTTGTGTAGTGGGAGATGTGTGGATGCTCACTGTTGCTCTCTGGGACACAATGAGATTTATGCTCAACTATGTTGTTATCGTGACAATTGTGCCGTTCTGTGCACAGACACAAAAATGAAGGTGACAAGGAAATGTCTTGACAGACGTGGTCAGTCTGCTCTGTCAATTCTGCCCTGCTGCTCCGTTTACTTGTTGTCTCCTCCGTATCTGTCTTTGTGCATTTGCGGGCCAGCTCTTTGACGTAAAAGTCGCGGGTAGATCGGCAGGATTTCCAACGTGTTTGCTTTTCATCCTATCGATTGGGAAGTAGTAAGGATGCAATTTTGTCGTAACCCTGTGTACACTGCACCTGTGGTCCCCAACCACTTGGCCAAGGACCGGTACCGGTTCGTGGGTGAATTGTTGTCGGGGGGCAGAGAAATAATGTGTCCTATTGGCCCCATCTGGCTATTGATCCATACCCATGTCAACAAAAGAACTGACCAATAGAATGGCTAGGATTCCATCATCAATAATAACTATATTTGATTAGGAAATATTTTCTCAGTGAAGACAACAACAATAAACTCAAAATGACGCAGAGTCATTGATACAAGATTCGTACCTTGTATACCAGTTTGTTAGGAGTACATTATAGGCCGGGTGCACACTTAATTTGGGTAGGAAGATTTTATAGGTAGGAAAATATTTCAGAACACTGGATATTAACTTTTAAGAAGGCGTATTTATCTGCCACAACTTAACAACCGGTCATTGTCGCAAAAAATGTTTGGCTAACACTGTAGTACGCGATAAGAGAGACACGAATGGGCCAAAAATCAAGCGCAATCACCAAATAGTTGCACAACTGAAAAGTCGTGGCAGAATCACTTTAGGTGAGTGATACGGGATAGGGAGTTTGACTTAAGTCAAGGACAGGCGTTACTAATAACTGAAATCAATTTACAAGAGTCAGATTAAAGATGGGATGAAGTGTTGTTGATTTTAATTTAGATCATTTTCGTTTTTTATTGTTTTAGTCTAACTACAAAATACACAAAGAGTTCAGGGTCCTGTCACAGTCGGTAGAGTGAAGTGAAAATGAAACTTCCAAACCACACATTAACTGAAGTTCCATTTGTCACAACAGTGACTTCTTTACACTTCTGCTCCACAGAGATGACAATGAGATCCAGTTCCAACCATAACAGGTGACAGTAAAGACATTACGTGGCGAAAGACAAAGACACAAAGGGAACAAAGTGCTACAAAAAACTGGGAAAAAACAGATTTTCACCGACTGAGAACCGACTGGCCTCTAACTCACCTCGAAGTCCAGCGGCATCTACATAAACAGTCTAAATGAAACAGAGCATTAAGACGGAGACGGTGTCCATCCTTAGAAACAGTTCTGCAAACGTCATGTCTGGACAATCTTCTCCGTGTCAGTCGGCGGTTTACGAGGGCTCTGGTCACAGTTCATGGCCCCCGACCCAATATTTATATGTGAATATACTTCATATTAATAATATTTGAGTAATAAATAGTGTTGGTCCAGTTCTGGTCTTGTTGGTCTGGTTTCAGTTCACACCAAAGTAGGAATCCCAGCTGTTGGGACAAAGTGTTCTGATGCGGTGGTCTTTCTGAGAACAGTCCTGTTGGTGGTCTGGTTGGAGCAATCGTCTTGCTTCCCATTTTGTTTGGAGTCAGTGAGCTCAGATAATCTGGATTGGGTCACTCGGGTCTGGGTCTCTCCGGGACATCTTGGTAGTTGTGTTCTCAGTCCTCGGAGGTGACGTCCACGTCCTCGTTGCCCCCCTGTTTGGTAGCGATGCGCCACCTGTTGATGTGGTGGTTTCCCTTCTTCTTCTGCTGACTCTCTGGACCTTCTTCCTCCAGCTTCTGCCGCTTGTATTTGGTCCTTCTGTTCTGGAACCAGACCTTCACCTGTAGACAAATGTAACAGAGAGAAGGTCGTTGTCTATATATGTCGAATATACAGTATAATTATATATGTCTATTATATATGTTTGAGGGAAACGTTTAAGATTGTTTAAAAACCTTAAAAAGAATAACATTTACTTAAATACATTTTTTTTCTGATTATAAGACTTTTTTGTTGTCCATATATTGTATGTATTCCTGGGGAACCCACGTTAGGCTGCGACCCCAAGGTTGAAAAACACTGGTTTAAAGTATTCTATGACTTCTGTGGACATGAAAGTTTGACTTAAATCTCTACTTAAATTTGTCAGGTTGAGGGCAAAATATTTACAGCAGATAAACAGGCATGTCCGATTCCTTTTGCCGATATTGTCAAAATTGCTGATGCCGATATCAACCTCTAATTTCATGAAGGATATTCACGAGGGATGGGTATTGGTTTTTATCTCTCAAGTTGAGGTAAACATTTCAGGACGATTCAGCAAATCAGGCATTTTTGGTTATCAGGTGAAATACAGTAAAGATTTTGCCGATGTTGCCTAATTAGGAAAATATCGGACCGATATTAACAGCCAATGGTTTTATCCCGCATCTCTAATGAAACCTTAGGGATGCTGCAGTGTTGGGATTGAAACCTGGACTCTACTTCGTCTCTCTGTGTCCGCACAGTCCTTAAACGTCTCCTATAGTCTCCTTCGTCCTCACCTGTGTCTCGGAGAGACTCAGACTGTTGGCCAGCTGCTTCCTCTCCGCTCCCACCACGTAGTGGTTCTTCTCGAAGGCTCTCTCCAGCCGCAGCAGCTGAGAAGGAGAGAAGGCCGTTCTGATGCGCTTTGGTTTCCGTGCGAATGGACCGTGGAGAAGGAGACTGTCCTGGGTCACATCGGAACCTAAAAGACGAGAACCACACATCAGAACAAACTGTAGAACTGACTCCGAGTCCGGACTCTTTCTTGAGGTTGTATCCCGGTTAGAATCACTGCCGACGGCCGCAGCCGGCGCCTGGTTCTGCGGATCTTTCAGGTGTCGGGCCCGGACAGAGAACTTATTTTCGGCCACATGGAGGCCGATCCACCAGTAACACCTCTTATCTGTGCTCTGTTGGAACTCTTTTGGAAACCCCCTGCAGTTGTTAACACCGAAAAGACCGCAGCAGCGGTGCCGTCCGAGGTTCAGGGGAGTTCGATGCTCACGTCTCAACACTTGACAGTTTACGGCCCTCTCTTTCCGTGACTCCGTCTACCGTCACTGTCCACCACTGAGCCACAGGCTGTGAGGAGGAAGAGAATCTGAGGTCTTGGATAAAATGTTCACAAACGGTGCGACAATAAAAATGTCCCACGTGGAAATAATCTATATTCTTGAATTGTAATTAATCACATTTAAAATAAATATAATATGTAATTATTGTTTATATATGTAATTTAAATAAAAGAAATTATAATTAAGTAATTAGTAAAATCGTTCGTTATTATTATTATTGTGTAAATTTACAATCTATACGTAGTTAAAATTTCGATTAAAAAAAATCACAGGCGGTCACAACAACCCTTTCAGTCGATGTCGGAAAACGATATATATTTTTTTATTTTTACTTTTATATTGATCTATAATTGTCAAAATATCAAATATTTCGTTCATTTTCTTCCGAAACAATTTAGTTTGTTTTTGCGTTCAACGTAAAACTACATAGAATTAGAATTAGACAGATTATTATTGTTATTATTGTTGTTCTATTTCCCTTTATTTTAAAGTGGGAAATTCAAATGCAGCTCACTGTAATTTGTGTATTTTTATTTTGGATTACACAGAATTCAATCACTGTTTTTTACATTAATAATAATACATATTAATTCACTGCAAAATTTAAACCAAGGTTGAATCAGAATTGTTATTAATAGTTAGAATAATAATTATAATAATAACATAAAATAAGGTCTCAGGGTTTTATTAAGATGATGTAGCAGATTGATTTTTTTCCTGACCTAAGGACATTATGGTGTTAGTTTCTAAAATCAGCACACAGGCTAACAATAATAACAATAAAAGATTATTGGGGATTTTTTTTCATAAAAACATTAACATTTTTTTCATAAAAACATTATTTCACTACGTACAGATTAAAAAAAACCTACGTGCGTTTAAGATTCATATCATCACAAAAAGTTCTATAAATTACGACTTGTTTAAAGGTAATGCTACATTAACGACATTATCACCTAAAAACCCTGTGAAAATAAAGTTAGAATAGTAACTTTTATTTTCATGTTTTGTTTTGTTTTTTAATAGATCTATAAAAAAATGTAATATTTGCGAAGAACCCCCTTGATTTTCATATTACATCGAACTTTTTTATTATTATTATTTCCTAATCATTTCCATCACTTTACCGTGGAATCTGTGACCGAAGAACCGGTTCCTCAGAACCCAGGGGTAGAAGCTGAGCGGGTCCCGCGTGGGCTGCGTTCCGAAAAAGTGCGGGGTCTGGAGGTTCTGGAGCTGCTGGTGAGGAGACACGCTGATGGAGGACGGGTGGTGGTTCTGGTGATGGTGCGGATGCGTCAAAGCCTCGGGGAAAACCAGCTCCGGGCTCTGGTACAGGGATCGATTCGCCGGACTGTGGTACCCGTTGATTAACACGTCGGTGCTCGGAGCAGCGTAGGTGAGGGCCGTGGGGCGGATGGGTTCTTCGGGAGTCAGAGGGTTGTCTTTGGCCACCAGAGACTCGATGGTGAAGCAGCGCTTCCCGGTGGAGGAGAACATCGCGTCTGGTTGAAGTGGTTGCAGGAGGAGAAGTGAGGAAAAAAAGGTAGAATTCCTGTCAGGGAATTCCAGTCATCCTGGATGTGATTCCTGATCAGACGCTGCTGACGTCACTGCGCACAGTGTTTCTTCTACTGCGGGTGAAACCTCAGTTCCATCAAGATGAAGCTTCTGAGTCTTGAGGAACTAAGTGCGCTGTAGTCACCGCTCCTCGGCGTTTACCCAGCCTCCTTTGCGTCGTCGGGGAAGAAACGGACGATGTGATTGGATGAGAACGGCTGTCAATCACGACGACGGTTCAAGTCCATCTCGGAGAGTCGATGTCTCTGAGGGACATTCAACCTTATCAACATTGTTTTCTATTAGAAAAATGAAAACAATTTGGCATTGACTCTTTGTTACAACGAAAAATAAAATATGAAATCGCACAAACAAAAATTAGAGGCGGTTTTTTTACCTATTTAAAATCACCTTTATCAAAGTTTATTTACTGGAAGTAAAAAACAAAGACAAACGCATTCAAAAATAACATTTCTATTGACATGTCCTCCGTGTATCTGACTGAGACTAGATGACTATATTTTTGGTTTTTATTTTTTTTGCTTTTTTTTATTTTTCCTTGTCTCCCAATTTACTGCTTTTTCTTAATTTATTATTATTATTATTATTATTAGTTAAATTATTGTTAGATCACTGCTACTACTATTACTACTAATAATAGACATATTAGCAGTAATGTGACAACAATAATAATAATAATTATATAATAATTATACTTATCAAAAAAATTGTTATTAGTATTTTCAGCAATAAAAACAACAGCAATAATATTTGCAATATTACTATTGATTAAATAATATAATAGCAATAATAATCATATATAGTCTGTTTATAGTTGATATACTGTAGTAGTTAAAGATGCTGGGGTTAGAGGGACAACACGGACAGGAAGGTTTGGAGTAAAAGCTAGAGAAGACAGATTGAGATGGTTGGGACATGTTCAGAGGAGGGACAGTGGATACATTGGTAGAAGAATGATCCTAGAGATGGAGCTACCAGGTAGGAGACNNNCCAGGTAGGAGACAAAGAGGAGATTGATGGATGCAGTGAGGGAGGACATGGAGGTAGTTGGAGTCAGAGTAGAAGATACAGAGGACAGGGGGGAGATGGAAAATGTTCACTTGCTGTGGCACCCCCTGAAAAGGGGACAAAAAGAGAAGACGACTGCAGTTAGTTTATATTATTTGTTATATACATTATTACCACAGTAATACCTGTATATATTACCTGTTTATAACATACCCCATATTGTTACCACGTGTGTAACCTGTTTATAACCTGTTAATGTACATTTGTAAAATTTTACCAATCACTCCTGGATGGATGCAAACTGTATTTCGTTGCCCTGTAATTGTGAAAATGACAATAAAGTAAAATTCTATTCTACTCTAATATCATTTATGGTAATAGGCATTATTATCAATACAAATATTGAATTTCTATTGTATTTATCTGCGTTCCTGCTGCAGATTCGACAATTAATCTCCATATATTCGATATAAGCACATATTATTAATTAAAATGAAATAAGACTCTGTGAGAGTGCTTTTGCTTTGTAGGATTTTTTGGGGTTTTATATTATTTATTTTGCATCAAAAAAGGTGTGATTTTCTCCTTCTCTACCTTTCTCACCCCCACATCTCTGCATCAGTTGATTAAAAACAACATCATCATCATGTTCTTCTTCATCATCACCACCATCATCTTCATCCTAAGAGTGTGTTGCAGAAATGCAGCCGCAGTGAAAACCCGGTCTGTTAATGATTGTCCGCTGTTGTTCTTAGACCGCAGTAGAAAATCATTAGTCCCGACATTAGCAGCAGAAACAGGCCGTTGATGAGGGTTTTTACTGGAGGGACAGGAAACACTTCCACTGAACCGATTCCAGCCTCTAACAGGGAACCAGAGGGTTCTCTTCTGCAACATCCCTGTGTGAGCCTTCACTGATTTATTCTTCTAATTCCTCCTCTTCATCTCATCGATAAATAAGATGTTAAAATAAGTGTTAGAAATAAAAAGAACCTCGACTCCTGATGTTCTGGTCCGACAGTTACAGGAAGTTTGGCTCTGACTCTGACTGAATCCGACTCACTGACCCCGATCACCGCTGGTTAATCACTGACCGGTTCTGATGACTGACCTCAGAGAGGAAGAGGTTGAGGAGGAGGAGGAGGAGTTCACGGCTGAGAGAGGAGTGGGAAAAAAGATGAGAAATAACTGTGTATGTGCTTCATCAGGCACCTGTTCGGTCCAGATAATGGTTTCACGTTGACATTAACGCATTCAGCAGACGCTTCCATCCAGAGCGACAGGCAGAGACGGAATACACATTGTCAAAGTTGTGGTTCCTCTGGGAATCGAACCCAGGACTCTGTGATTTGTGTTAAAGAAAATGAACGTCAGGAATGTACCGCAGTTTATCAGTAGGAGAAAGACATATAATTAAATACTAACATCATATTACGAGGTAGAGCTGAATACGTCATTTTCCAAATATTAATGCATGTTCAAGTTAATATCGGCCAAGTATCGGATATAAATATCGGATATTTATATTGAATATAAATATTTAGTGAACGGCAGAATAAATCGCAGATTGGTGAATATCTCAGGTCCACTGGTCTATTTTTATATATTTAGTCTATATTTAACTTTAATATAAAATAAGGAAAACGAATAGAAATAAATAATAAAGTTTCGATCAACTAGAACAGACATTTTGCCTGAGAGGACACGGCCTGCGTTCAGCGTCAGTGACTCTGACCGACAGCAAATAGTCACGCGAGCCTTCAGATAATAAGGCAACATCTCCCTCTAACGGTCATAAGCAGAATGACAGACGGTCTTTATTTTACAACGTTTTCCTGTTGTACAGACTGTATCTCAGCAAAAATAATTTCTTTTTACCTTAACATATATATATATTAAATATATATTACAGATATAAATAATATATATGTATTATTTTGTTTAGTTGGATTAACTTTTTTCTAAAATAAAAGCATGAAATAAGACCTGACGGCTTATGTATGCCTCAATGCAAGGATGGTGATTAGGACAATACTTCCACCCTGTGGCTACTTTGGGAACCGCTTGGATTTAGACCAGGGTTGTGATATGTGAAATTCTCAATAGGCCAAAATAGAAAAAAAAAGAATCTTAATATTTATTGAAAAGGTTACATCCATTTTCCATATTTAGCTTCTACCCAGATCTGTTTTACATTTTTTGTGTAAATATTTAATCTGAAATAAGAAAATCTTAACAATATAAACAGAAATTCAATCAGAAATAGAATCCACAACAGTATTATTTTTTCCGGTTCAATTTTAATTGATTGTAAAAAAAATTTCCCAGACCAGATACAAAAATATATGTGCTATGATTTCGCACATATACCTCAAATACTACAGGTATACATTAGAGGGTCAATGATCTCTCGGGCCAAATATACATATTTTGTGGGCTAAATTTGGCCCGTGGGCCTGAGTTTGAGCAAAGTGCCACTCTGCCTGAGCAGAGCATTTTAACATTTATTTGTTTGTTTATCGTGTGGTGGTAGTATTTGTGTGTGTGTTTCGCTCGGCTGTGACGTCACAGCTCATTAATAAACTAATTGCTCATTATGTTTCTCATTAGTGTTGTGTGCACAGCTAACGTCTCTCGCACACTCTCCCTCACTGACGCTGCTTTAATGGACATGAGAAAAGTAACACGTCACCGTCACGTGTGAGGAGTAAAAAAACGCCAGCTTGCGTCAGCACGTTCGGCCCGCCTATCGGTCACGACGCACAGCACCTGTTCAATCAAAGTGGAGTTTGTTTCGTTTGTTTTGTTCTTACGTAGCGACACTTATAGCGGAAGTAGAATTTTCTAGAATGAACTTTGACGACACTGATTAAATGACACTGTTAAAAAATGAAAAGTAACTCTTTTTTTGTTTAAATTAAACACACACATAAATACATGTGTAAATATAATATATTTATGTTTTAATATGTTGAAATATATTTCATATATATTTTTTGACGACACTGTTAGTATGCTGTAAATAAATACACATGTGAATATATAATATACATTTTAATATATACAATTACATATAATAAAATTTCATAATTTATATATATATAATTATTGTTATTATATGTGTATACATTAACTCATAAAAAAGATAGAAGAATAGAATGGTTTACTTTTTACAGTAACTTTTACAGTATCGAAATTAGAAATAACAATAACATATAATAAGAATAATAAAAAACAACAAGAGAAAAGAAAATATATATACATACAGTATGTACACCGATGAAATAGTTATAAAATGTAAGAAAATGTAAATAAAAATGTAAGTAGAACAAAATGTAATAATAATACAAATATACATAAATTGAAAGTGTTATGCATATATATAAATATAATATATACAGTATATGTAATGCAAATATATAATATATACAGTATATATTATGCAAATATCTGACATATGTATAACTATGTATAAATATATAGTACTTACAAATACACATATATAAATACATGTGTATATTAATATATATAAATATATTAATATACAATAATTTGATATATGTTTATCTTCTTCTTCTTTCCCTTTCGGCTTATCCCATTTTTCAGGGGTTGCCATCTCATCCTGTCCTCCGCATCCTATATATATATATATACCGTATATATGTGTGTGTGTATATATGCATATATAAATATATAGTACTTCTGAGCTGACTGAACAAAGCCATTAAAGACCATTTAATGCCATGTAATAATAATAATAACAATAATAATAATAGTAAATATAATAGTAATAATGATTGTTATTCTGTTATCATGCTCATCATATTAGTAATATTATTATTAATAATAATATTGTTATTGTTTTATTAAAGTTATGATGACAGACAGTCTTTATTGGAAAATGGGGAGTGGGTGAATTTAATGCCATGTAATAATAATATAACAATAATAATAATAGTAAATATAATAGTAATAATGATTGTTATTCTGTTATCATGCTCATCATATTAGTAATATTATTATTAATAATAATATTGTTATTGTTTTATTACTATTACTATTTAATTACTTATTGTTATTTCTGTTATTGTTGTCGTTCTAAAACAATTTACACATAAAAAATAACTCAATAACTAAAAATAATTCTGGATAAAACAGAAACAGGTCAGTTATAATGAAATACTTCCATAGAAAAGACGTTTGTATGCGTTTTACTTCATTCTGTTGAATTGGAAATGATTCCTTCATTCCACTGTCATATCCTGCTATGGCACATGACAAATAAGGCTTCTTGAACTTTACTTATACATTAACAACACTGATGGATACTAATATTTTTATGGTAAAATCCTGTTTCTCCAGAATTTCTCAAGTATTTTCACCTCTCTTAGATGAGGGGTGTAAAAGTAACCTACTGTGCCCAGTTGCCCTGGCTGTAAATATATGTGATCAAATTACCTGGATGGCTGAGAACCTCCATTTATAATCCAGATTTTTAAATTGGGGATAAGTAAAGGAGGAAGAATTCATGTCAGATTAATACATGTTAATAGCTTCCCTCCTCCTCCTCCTCTTCTTCCTCCTCCTGCTCAGTCTCCTCAGGAAGCCTATCATTCTCCTCCTGTCCTCCGTCCTCAGCCCTCCTCTCTGCTGCTTCTCCTCCTCTCGGCAGCGACAGGGGTTTTTTGTTTGTCTGAAAACCCTTTTCAGTGCAACACAAAGAGCCGCCGTCACTTCAAAGCTAACGACTGTTGATGCAGCAGCAGCAGCTCCTTCAGACTCATCAGCATTTTTTACTGAGCTTGCCGCTCATTTCATTTCCATGAGAACTTTCACACCTTTAGACCCAGACCTGAGTCACATGACCAGACCAGCAAGAACAACACAATCTATTCATTTATTATTGATATTGACTAAAAGTACCTGAATCACCATTGTCAATGCCTTTTCTATAGGTAAAAATCCCACGATGGATCTATTCATTTTAGTCTTTTATTTATCTAAAGGAAAAAAGTTTTTAGAATTCACCAAGAATCCTTAGATAATTCTCTTCAGGTGTGGACAAACTTTTTGACTTGCAGCCCCACCATTGATCCAAATTTGTGAGGGTTACAACCAGAAACATTTAGAGTTTGTGTGAATTACAATAAATCACCTGAAATAGCCTTGTACAAAGTACTAAAATTGCGTGGGCACTGCAAGGATCACAATACAAACCAATTATAAAATTTGTAAAAAGGCGGGCCCGAATTACAAAGTTGAACGGGCTGCATTCGGGACCCGGGCCTTATTTTGTTCATGCCTACTTCAGACACTACACTAACTCTTGGTTTCTAGACGTAAAAATGTTGCCACATTTAGGAAAACGTCTTCTCTGACCCTGGTTCTGGATGGGGATGATGATGAAGACGACAATGTGGATCACCTTTTGACACATAGATTTAATATATTTACTTTTATCCATTTCCGAGACACTTTTATCCAAATGCGTCTAAGCATGTAGTTCCTCTGGGAATCAAACCCAGGACTCTGTGCTCTTGAGGCAGCTGTGCCAACCGCTTTGCTGTGGAAGCATTAAGGAAGTGATTAAAATCTAAAATTGAAGATTTTCTCTGTGAAAAAAGCTCCTTGACTGATTGATAAATTACCTTTAGCACAGAATCCAGGATTACAGAGATTAGTGTCTCCATGTTGTAATCACATTGAGCCACAGGGGGCGGCACTGAGACCCTGTGAAGTCCAGCTCCTCAGTTTTCTGCTCTGATGCTCTCATCTTCCCTGTCCTGGCTCTGATTTGTCCCGGGAGGACGGAGAGGGGTGTCATCTTCGGTGTCCCCTGAGAACAGAAGCAATGAGACCTTCCACGCTTGTCCTGGCATTTAAGTAGATTAACCAGTGGGGGGCAGCGTCAGTCTGACCTCAGGTTAGTCTTACAGGGATCATCCACAGCTGCTGTTTTATTGGCTCAGATTAAACCTGAGGATCAAACCCAGCATCAGATCCACCTGCTTAGGAAGTGTCTCATCAACCCCTTCACGGGAGGGAACAAAAAGACACTGTTGTCTAATTTTATGATGCACATTTTCAGGTTGTGAGGAGGAGAAGAAGAGGAGCAGGTATACATGTAGGGAGAGGCTGAAGAAAAGTTGATCAAACATCAACTATTGGAAACTAAAAAGAAATGGCTACAACTCAGAGAATTATGTTGTGTTAACGTTGCGTTAGCAGTTGTTCTAACTGCTGTGGTTTCTTTGGGTGGGTAGAGACGTTGCCAGGCTCAGTGGACCTCAGTGGTAACCCGGCACCAATGGACCAAGTGCGGTTCCTTAACCACCACGTGCCACTTGTCCCTTTTCCATCTCACCCTGTCCTCTGTGTCTGCAACTCTGACTCCAACAACCTCAATGTCCAAACCATCTCAATCTGTCTTCTCTAGATTTCCCCCCAACAAATATAAATACATTTAAAAATAATAATAAGGTAAGAAAATAATGTTGTATTTGAGGCATGTTTTGATTAATGTTTTAAACAATCAGGAAAACAAGAACGGAAACCAGAAATCAGTTCTTTTGTCACAAAATATATTTCTGAATATTTTATCCAAAATATACAAGCACGGGATCAAAGCATAAAAATTAAATAGAAAAAGTTACATCTATTAAATATTCCTCAAGTATTTACAGAGTGTCTGTCTAAACAGTGTTGGTCAGCAGGAGTCAGTAGTGGGTCAGCAGTGGTCAGTTGTACCGTCCGACACATCAATGTCCACATCCGAGTCAGTAAACTCCTCTCCTTCCTCGTCATCTTCGCCTTCGTCCCCGTTGCCCTGAGACCCCGGGCTCTGAGGTGGGGCCGCCAGCCCCAGTTTGACCAGCTTGGCCTGCTGCTGCTCCAGACTCTGCTTGCGCCATTTGATGCGTCGGTTCTGGAACCAAACTTTGACCTGGAAGAGAGAAGCACGGGGTTTAGAAGAAGGCCTCGGGCTGGAGTGTGTGTCCCAGAGAGGACGTGATGTCTCCCGGTGCCAGCGGACTCACCTGTGCCTCGGTTAGGTGCAGAGCGGACGCCAGCAGGAACCGTTCGGATCCGACCATGTACTGCTGCCGAGCGAACTCCTTCTCCAAGCGCGATAGCTGCTCGCTGGTGAAGCTGGTGCGCATGCGCTTGGACTTCCCTGCTTTGGTTTTGAAGCAGTGCAGCGCTGAGTTGACTTTAGACATGGGTGCTGTTGGAGAGAAGATGTCAGAACATGTCAATGAAACAGGAAACAATCCGGATGAACGAAGCCAAATCTCCAGAGTTCAGACCCGGGGGTCGCTCTTTACCTTGCGGGTAAAAGGCTCCGCGGCAGCTGGGGTGGTAGGAGAAGTTCGGGCAGCAGTAGAGCGAGTATCCTGGCTGCGTGTGCACCGCAGAGTGCGGCAAGTTGGATGAATACAGGAACGGTCCCGGCGCCGAGTTGGAGCCTAAATGTGCGCCGAGCGGCAGCAGCGAAGCCCCGGGCGGGAAAGAGAGTCCGAACTCCGAGGGACTGGTCCTGATGCCGGTGGTGGGATCGTCCCCTCTGGAGAGGAGAGCGTCGATGGTGAAGGACTTCCCGCTGCTGGGCTTCACGGGTGACGAGCGTCCGGTGTTCTGTTGCAGCGGAAAGAGTGGAGCTGCTGCGTAATTACGCACAGGGAATCCAAACGCGGCTGCGCTCTGCATCTTCACGATCTGGGAGAAGGTCCTGAACAACCTGCTGCTCCGAGAGTAGAGAGTGGTCTGCCGGCCTTGGAGACCCCGCCCGGCATTTATAGGCCCCACCGCGCACTGAGGTGTGAAGCGCCCCCGCCGCCGCGCCTTTGTCTTTGTGGGAGAAACCAACAAGGAGACAACGATTCCAATTAAGTCCCGGAGTAAAACAAGCTGTGATTGTCAAACATCCTCAGTTCTTTAAATGACAAGCTTTGAAGAGCGGTCGGGGGGCGGGCCATGGGCGTGGCCACGTGCCTTTGGTGGCTGCAGGTTCTTGCATGGATCTTAAATCCAAATAGAATCATCACCGCTGAGAGAAAAGCCCCGATTTTCCCCGAGACTCTAATTTGTGGTCTTTTCAAGTCCAGACGGAGACACGGAGGCTTAGAGCAGTGTGAGGACACTAATTTGAATCTGGACACAGTGGCATTTGACAAAGACACAGATGAGAACCTCCTGTCACTGCAGCGGAGGCTTTAGTTTTTTAGTCCTCTTTGTGTGTCCCCTCGAAACACCCGCTCTGATTTAACCCCCCGAGAACCTACTGGAGATTTGTCTTCACGCGGCTAAAAGTGGAGCCGTGGTGTTGTGTCAACAGTCCATCATCTGTTTCCTGTGTCTTCGTGGCCGCGGTGAGGTTTTTTACAGCGGCGGTGTCGCTTTTTCAAGTGACTCAATGTTCTGCGTCAACGAGGCGACAAATTCTCCAGGTCCTACTAAGAGTCACACTGAGGAGGAGAGGAGGAGAGGAGGAGGAGGAGGAGGAGGAGGATGACGGTGGTCATTACACTGATGATGACCGTAATAGTTATAATAGTAGTGAGAGTTCAGGTCTAAAGGAATCAAATCGACCACAAAAGCGAGGTTTCTGTTTACCGTAATGAAGTGAGGGAAAAGTGCCCTGTATTTTCCCACGAAGTGAAACACAAATCGCATTTATTACGTTTGTTCATATATATTTATTGGATATATGTTGGCCTGGACATGTGTAGGCGTAATATGCAGTATGGACATACACACATATAACCATTATATAGTACGACATATACATTTACGACATATACTGTATGCACACACATATACAGTATGTAACCAATATACTGTATGGACATATACATACAGTATATAACCAATATATAGTATGACATATACATATATAAGCAATATATTGTATAGACATATACATATATAACAAATATACAACACACATATAAGCAATATACTGTATGGACATATACATGCAGTATATACATATATTGTACGTATATATATACATATATATGCCTGTATGCACATGTTTGTGTATGTACTGTATATCTATTTGTGTATATTTGTATAGGCAGTATATGTGCATGTATATACTGTATGTCTATATATAAAAGATACACAATAATACTAACTTAACTCAGTAATAACAATGCCTTATCACAAATTGTAATCTATTTGCTTTGTACTGATGTTGGATCACATCTGTTGTGTACCATGTTTAATAATTTGACTTGTCAATCTTGACCTTGTTGATGAAAGTGTCTTGGATTCATGTCAGTAGAGCGTGCGACAGCCACACTGGTTGTTTTTTTATGCTGCTGACTGGATGACCTCTGTTTTTTCCTGGATTGTGTTAATAAAGTACCATATTAAAATCTAAAATCTATCCATCTATCTATCTATCTTGTTCTTTTAATCTGTAATACTAATCTAGATTGTCCTTTAATGTCAACCTAAAGTGACTCCTCAGACTGAAACTGTTCTTTGAAGGCATCTTCTGAAGAGGTCTTTAACCCGGGATTATGAGCAGCTCATCATCATTGAACTCCGTGACTCCCCGACACTAAGAGCCATTAAAACCTCTGCTGCCTTTATTTATTCTGACCGCTCTGACACTCCAATGTCTAATGAAGGAAACAAACACTCAACTTTTCTCAGCAATCAGCGGACTCTTCTGATGCTGAGGCCAGACCACCCACTCTAACCAGGCTTAGAACCAAAGACCTGAAACTGAGGAGTGAGACTGAAGGCTTCAAACGCAATGTAAATAAGACGGAATTACACTAAGTTTCACCATAAAATTACATGAAAAATACCTTTACACAGTATTGGAAAAACATTTATAGTCATCCTTAAAATTTTACACAATCTCAAATACTATAAAATATTGTTTTGAAATCTTGTATTTGTTTCGGAACGTGTTCATAAATTAAAAAGATACTTCTTTTTCTTTTCAAGAAAACTAACAAAACACATTTTTTGCACTTCCACGGTTGTTGGTACATTACATTCAACAATGTCAGTATCAATGTTAACAAATAACAGAGAATTGGTTCAAAACTGAGAGAAAAAAATAAAACTTAATATCATTGAATTAATATTTATTATTTCTAGCAGGTTTTCCATGTTCTGGTTGTGTTTGTAGGTGCAAATAAATGTGTTTTTTTATCTCATTCCTACCAATATTTTGTTTTTATTTATTTTATGTGTGTATATTATCTATCTAAGGATATAATGTTTTATATATATCTTCTCATATGGAATAAATTAAATAGAGATTTCTGCGGCTGAGAATACACATGGACGTTTGCTTTTGCAAAGTTTTTAACTTCACTGATTCAGGTTTTTTTCTGATTCTAAACCTCTTCAGAGAATCTTGTTGGTTCTTTTAGTTTTCCTGTCCTTCAGGTTGAGGAACCACAAACACAAGGAGTCTGAAAGTTCTCCTCAGACGTGAAGTTGCTCCTTCTCCGCTCTCTGTACCTTTGGATACAAACCAACCTTTGACCACCTCTCCTGACTCTAAATCTCCTTCAACTCCAAACAACTCATGACTTTTTTTCTCGTCCGCAGTTTCATCCGTCCACACAGTGGAACAGTGGAGTTCGCTGAAGCGTCTTCAGCTGAGGTCCATGTGTATTGAAGCCAGACGATGAATCCACTCTGCATTGTTGTGGAGTGTCCTCTGAGCTCATTCATAGTCATGTCCTGAGAGGCCTCTCTCCATTAACTGATGAGCCATCCTTCCTAAATGAGCCTCCAACAAAGAACTTCAAACTGATCCTCCATTCAGGGGCTGCAGGTTTGAAACCAGGACACTCGCTCGCTTTTCTCACCTCGACCTCTTTAACAGCCTCCAGTTTCATTCAGCTTCAAATTTGACTTGGTTTTTAAAAAGAATGTATTTTTTCACATTAACCAAAAGGCTTTGACCATTTTAACCAGGCTGTAATTTTATTTTATTTTATTTTATTTTATTTTATTTTATTTTATTTTATTTTATTTTATTTTATTTTATTTTATTTTATTTTATTTTTACTTTCATCTTCTTCTTCTTCTATAAAAAACAATTTGTTTTTATACTTTTGGTCAAAAGTTGATGAATGAAAACATTAAAACATTAAAACATCTTTAATAAACTAAATTGTTCCCTTGATTTTCTAACACTATATTTTAAATTAAAGAAAATCAACACAAAGTGGTTGATTTGAGGTGGATGAAATATTTCACCAACTGTATTTTGGTTAAATTATTTATTTTTTTTTACATTTGTAAATTTAGGTTTTATTGTAGTTTTATATATATATAATTTCTATTTATACTTAAAATCAACCTTATACTGCTATAGGAGTCCCTTTTACTATATGAATATATTTGTATTTAATCCTTAGTCTTATGCTGTTTTTATATTTTTATTTCAACTCAACTTTTTATACTCATTTTCTGAATAGTTTTTTTCAAGAATCAGAATCACAGGTTCTGTCTTTGAGAAATTCTGGATCTGTGATTAAAAAAAAAAAGGAAAAAAGTTTTTAACTCAACCAAGAAACCATAATCAATAGATGTTGTAAAAATTCAGTTAAAAATATTAAACAAAAGTCAGTGAAACCATAGGAAAGGACAGTTAATGTTTATTTCTGACAGAAATCCTTTGACATGTGGAGTTTCTTCTTCTCAGTCTCAGTTCACACATGATTGAAGGAGACAAAGGCCGAGTGAAAACACTGTCATCATTATGTAACGGAGGTGATTTTCTCACCTGAAGACGGGTTTTAACAACCACCGTAACCTGAGCTGCTGCAGCTGATTGTACCTGCATCACTAATGACCACTGCAGCTGGGGACATGTGGACGATCATGGTCTGTCAATCTATCTATCTATCTATCTGTCTGTCTGTCTGTCTGTCTGTCTGTCTGTCTGTCTGTCTGTCTGTCTGTCTGTCTGTCTGTCTGTCTGTCTGTCTGTCTGTCTGTCTGTCTGTCTGTCTATCTCCCAGAACAAATGTATTTCCTTGTACGTCTTCCAACAATTTGTCCTTTGAGTCACATGTCCCTTGATCATCTCTAAACTTTGTGGCATCATTTCTTGATCAAAATTGTCCTTCAAAGTTGTTCTCTGATCCTACATCCTCTTGCAGCAAAACACATTTTTTTTTCACCTCAGTCTTCTATCTGGATACTTCAGAGAGAAGAAAACACTACGTGTACAGCTCCTGACTTCCAACACTGACTGAACCCCTGTATTTAAACTCTGGAACGATGCTTCTAAGATTGTGTCTTGCAGTTCTGATCATTGGCCTCACTATGCCAGGAGACGTAATGAGTGAAGATCCACCTGCTTCTGGAACAGCACCTGCTTCTGGAACAGCACCTGCTCCTGTAACACCTGCTCCTGGAACAACAGCCCCCCCAAAATCTGCAGGTTCCAGCCCTGGACTCGCACTTGAGGTCATAGTTTGGATTGCCATCAGCTCTGTTGCAGGGATTGCAGCAGTTGGTGGAGGTATCTGTGGAGCTTTCTCTGGGAAACTCTAAGGATCAAGATCATGCACCAATTTATTGTCTTTTGAATCCTGGAAGTATTTTCTGCTCAGAAATTAGATGTTTAAGTAAATAGGAACATACTTAAAAATACATTGCACTTTTTAGCTCGAATTAGTTTGAAAACAAATGTGTTAAGAAACTGATTTCTTTGTTTCCACATGATATAACTGGATAGTTTAGCTTTATTGTTCATTGTATAAATGCCTTGATCCACAATGAAAATTGAGTGAGAAAATCTATCTATCTAGGTCTATCTATCTATCTGTGTGTCTATCTGTGCAGGGGCAGGGGTAGCCCAGAGGTTGAGCTAGCGTACTTGGCTATTAAGGGTTCAAGGTTTAAGTCCACCTTCCTCTAAGTTCTAACTCTAATGCACTGACCATTGTACTGTCCCCACACACTGCACCACACTGTGGACAGTCCATGGTTCACTCTGGTGAAATAAAGATTTACATGTTACATTGTAGTTGTTAGTGTCCAGAGAAGGTGTAGGTGAAACCTGAATGAGACAAGTACAGTATGTGATATGAATTGTCCCTCGGGGACAAAAAAAAGTTTTCTGAATCTGAATCTGAGTGATAATCAGATGGAGGAGAGAATCTGGAGACCAGTCGTTCCAATTTTGTTGCATGCGAATGATAAAAGTTTCAGATTCTTTTGTGAACTGAGGGACTGAACGACAGGACAGCAGTGGTGTGTCTTCAGGTCCAACTGCAGGACAATTAGTGACTCGTTGATGAACAGAGTACAGCTTTCATGTCCAGCTTTGTCAATATTTGACTGTTAATTGTCTCCTCAGATCTTGTCCAAACAAGTCTTTCATCAGGTCCGAGTGTCTTTTTAGACACACGTCTGATTTGACACAGACATGTCCTCACAAGTACAGTAGTGCTGAAGGTTTTTCACACCAAACATTTAATAAGAGTAGTTACTGTAGTTACTGGGAAGTGGAAACCGGCCACTAGGGGGCACAAGCCAGTGTTTTTTTTTTTCTTAGAGCCAGATGCATGTCAGGCATAAAAATTTGACCAAAGAAGACACAAATGAAAACCATATCCACAACTGATCAGATCGGGACAGGGACAATAATGACTGCCAACACTGACGGATTTGAACCTGGAACCCTAAGGACCCAAGTCTGGTTCCTTTACCGTTACCCTTGACCAACAGTAGTCCAGTTCTCAACAGTTGTTTGATCACCAATGTATTTGGTCAAATTTCAATACTGGATACTCTTTTAGCACTAAAAAAAAATAATTGCCCCCTAGTGGCTGGTTTTATTTATGTCCCAGTAACTACTGAAAGAGGAAGACGACAATGATTGACTAGAGCAAAAAGAGAAAAGAGGAAGGCTAGAAATGCTAGTCTGAGGTTTGGAATGCTGAATGTAGGTAGGGAGTTGGGACAGAAATTTGAAGGACAGACAGACGGATAAACAGAAACACAGACAGATAAACACAGAGAGACGGATGGACAGATGGATGGATGGATAGATAGATAGATAGATGTACCAGTCACCTGGTACAGCAGTCTCAGTCCACACAGTCACAGAGACCAGTGTCACATCACTGAAGGATTATTGAATGTTAATGAACAAAGTCCTTTAATCTGACGTCTCTGATGTCACCTGACCTGGGAAAAAACCACTGTGTATTCAGCTGGCTCTCTACCACAGCAGACAGACAGGCAGAATACAGACAAACAGATAAATAGACAGACAGATAGATGACGGAAACAGAAACAAACATGGAGGAAAGACAGATAGATGGATAGACATATATGTAGACAAACAGACAGACAGAAAGACGTAAAGATAGGTAGACCAATAGACAGAAACACAGACCGACAGACAGATTAACAGACAGACAGGTAGACAAACAGACAGATAGATTGACAGAAACGAAGACAGACAGAGAGTCAGACAGACAGACAGATGACGGAAACAGAAACAAACATGGAGGAAAGAAAGATAGATGGATAGACAGATATGTAGATAGACAGGCAGACATACATAAAGACAGGTAGACTGATAGATAGACAGACATACATAAGGATAGGTAGACTGATGGACAGAAACAAGGACTGACCGACCGATAAACAGGCAGAGAGACAGATACATTGACTGACAGACAGACAGACAGACAGACACAAAGATACTATCATTAAGATAGGTAGACCGATAGACAGATTCAAGGACCGACAGACAGATAGGTAGCCAGACAGGTAGACAAACAGAGAGACAGATAGATTGACAGAAATTAAGACAGACAGATAGGTGGACAGATAGACAAACAGACAGACAGACAGAGAGACAGACAGACACAAAGATACTATCTTTATACTATCATTAAGATAGGTAGACCGATAGACAGATTCAAGGACCGACAGACAGATAAACAGACAGACAGGTAGACAAACAGAGAGACAGATAGATTGACAGAAATGAAGACAGACAGATATGTTGACAGATATACAAACAGACAGACAGACAGACAGACAGAGAGACAGACGTATACATAGACTGATAGATACATGTGTCTTTAAGAAGTGATTAGATGCCTAATCTCCTGGTAAAGTCCTGATCACCAGAGACCTTTAAAAGCATGTCTCTGACCCTCTTCCTCCTCCTTCTTCTTCTTCTCCTCCTCCTCTTTAATGGGGGTGAGAATTAGTGGGTTGGACTTTGACACCAAACGTGTGTTGACACTTCCTGTGGGCGTCAGAACTCATCTGTAAAGCTCTGCTCTGGAGGGATTAATGCTTGGCCTTAATTCATTTCCTGTCCCTGCACTTTCTCTCTGTTTGCTTTATATTTAACTGACACACTCCCCCCTGAAACCCCCCACCGTCTCACTCCTCATCGTCCTCTGCTCCACAGGCCGTCAGAGGGAAATGATCGTGAACTAGTGGCTTCTCACAGACTTCCATTGTCTCCTTTACGAATCAGAGTGGAGAATGGAAAAACAAACACAACGAGTCCCGGAGCTTCAGGGCCTGGGAATAGCAGAACATGGAGAACTTGAGGGTGGACGTGGTCTGTCCCGCCGCCTGTCTGTCTTTTAATGCAAAACACTAGGTCTTGTCATAGTCTCATGGAGACCAGCCTTCTTCTGTTTTTGGAGACGTACACTCAGTGCAGTGGGGGCCTAGTGTCAAGGGAGGCAAACATAGGTCCGCAGGGTTGGAGGTTAGAGTCCACCAGTGTAAGATACCACACTGAGCATGCCACCGTCCCTGCGCACTGCTCCCAGGCTGCTCCTGTGGGCTGCACACTGTTCACTTTGGTGGTTAAATACACACAGCCCCCCGGGGCCGGTGGCGGCCCGCGAGGAGGTTCGCCCGGACAATTTTTTTCACGAAAAGTGAAAAAAAAATGCATAAAAGACATGGATTTAATTATTTTAATTAAAC
>JAFBJS010004828.1:96211-137077 GCA_016785265.1 Paraplagusia blochii
GATGTGTATAAGAGACAGCCTTGTCAATGCACAGGGCATTTTCGTACCCAATAACAACACCCACAGCCTCTGAAACCGCTTGCTTGGTGCAAGGAACGGGCGGTACAATCCTAACGGCATGATCGCGGGTGAGGTGACCATACCGTGCGTCATCTGTCTTGGCCATGCGTCGGCCGTTAACGGGAGCCGAAGTCTCGGCAATGCGTCGGCCGTTAACGGGAGCCGAAAACGGGCAAAAACAGGGTTTTGGGGGCGAAAAATAAAACAACGGTGGCGCGTAAACGACGCGTATAAGTTTACGAAGACGATGGGGCTAAAATGTGTTAAAAATGTTTGGGGTTTTCATGTAAAAAAGACAAAATAAACAGGAGCACATAATTTTGCGACCTACTCCAGAAAGATATGTTGGATCACATCTGTTGTGTACCATGTTTAATAATGTGTACCCATGTTTAATAATTTGACTTGTTGTCAATCTTGACCTTGCTGATGAAAGTGTCTTGGATTCTGTTCTTTCCTGGATTGTGTTAATAAAGTACCATATTAAAATCTAAATCTAAAAATATAGTAAAAACTAGAAACTTACTATTGGTTAAGTTTGCCAACGTCTGTATCTATCTATCTATCTATCTATCTATCTATCTATCTATCTATCCACCTATCTAAAAGAGCATCCCCTTTTATACCACCTTAAAGCCTACCTGGAGGATACCTGCTGACAACATTATTTCTAGCCTTGCTCTCCTGCGATTAGGAGCCGCGTCATCAAGGATGCACAAGTTCAAAAAGTTGTCAAGAAACTTTTTTATTTATTTTACTATCACGTTTTGATGTATCAATACTGAAAAGGTTCGGAGAAATGTGCCGCGCCTCGTGTCCAAAAGTACAATAAACCAAGGTAAGACACCACACCCACTTTACATCCACTCAAAACAGAAACTATTGTGGAAATGTGCAGGACCAACAACTCTGAAGCTGCTGTTCACACATTTCCCTGTCTCACAGCTGTGTGCTTTTGGCAAATCTTAGTAGCGATACTAAAAAATAGCTAATGATGTATATGAAACCATCAGAGTGATGTTTATCTTAAAGACACACTAATGAACGTTTAACATTCAAATGTGTTGGCAGTTCTATGGGTGTGGTACTGATTTTAACTAGGTTCTCCAGCCTCATCAGTAAAATCTGGTGGTTGACTCTATCAAATTCTGCACTAAGATCTAACAATACTAGCACTGAGACAAAACCGTGGTCTGATGCCATCACAAAGTCATTAGTGACTCTGACCAGAGCAGTCTCAGTGCTATGATACCCTAAAGCCTGACTGGAAGTCTCAAATAGATTGTTGCAATTTAAGTAATCAGAGAGCTGGTCAGCAACAACCCTCTCTAAGATTTTGGATATAAAAACCAGAGCTAGGCCAACAATTAGCTAGAACCTCTGGGTCCAGGGAGGGTTTCTTAAGGAGTGGTAGCCAATGGATTCAGTAACTGACATAAAAGTAGTGCTGCAACTGTCCTTGGCTACATCTACATGAATGTTGAAATCCCCAACAATAATTACGTTATCAGTTTTGAGGACTAAATTTGAAACTCAGACAGAAAATCAAAGTAGGGGGCACGAGCACGGTAAACGACGGCAATTAAAGTGTTCTTCCCGTTTTGGTGAGACAGACTGATTACAAGGCTTTCAAATGAATTATAAATTATATCAGATTTAGGGGTAATTGATAAAGTATGGTCAAAAATGTCCGCCATCCCACCTCCACGGCCAGAGACTCGAGGGACTTTAAAGTTAGTGTGACTGATGAACGCTGGTGACTGGTGGAGAGGCCTCATCTAAACTTCACCAAATTCACCATCACAAAGCCAGGTCTCTGAGAGGCACAGCACATTAATGTTATAGTCAGAAATTATTTTTATTAACAATGGTAGCTTTGAAAGACAGCGAGCGGATGTTAAGCAATCCACGAGTAATTCTCCTGTCCTGTGGTAGCACAGTGGAGCTACTAATTTTAATAGGAATACTAGTTCCTCTGCTAATCGTTTTGAATGACAGGGGAACAGACACAATCTCTATAGTGTTTTGTGTGTGGCAACAAACCAGAGGGAAGCGCCGGGGGTGAGCTAATAAGAGCTACACTCGATTGCTCCAGAGTGGCTAAGGGGCCCTGGCTAACTGAAGCTAGGGGTTTTAGTTCCACTACACTAGTTTCAATATCACTAAGCTTGGCCTCCAACCTAACCAATATATTACAATGATTGCATTGGTCACCTTTGTTAAAGGAGGCACGGGAATAGCTAAACACTGTGGCAGAGGAGCAGGAGAGGTAGAACAAGAGGCCACTGGTTGGAAGCTACAAACAATTAGCACAGTTGGCATGATGTGTGGTTCGTCTAATGATTAAATGCTTTATTTGAGAAGATGACAAAAGCAAATCTTTGTTTTACTAAAGGATTTTCCTTGTTTTAGTGCCTAACCTAGTCATTCCCAATACCCCCATGGCCTTAAATTGAAATACCATTTAAAACATGATAATATACATTTTTTAACCATACAGATCAATGAAGTACTTCCACCTAGTGAATCATGTATTGTAGCAGCAGCACTCTTTGGTCCATATTACATTGAAAGCCTCTCACACACGAACCTGCCAAACTACGACCCAGGGCAACTCACTGCACCTCATCAAATACTCTGTGTATGAAAAATAGGACAGGATCTTGTTGGTCATCAATTTGGATGTATTTTGATGTAAAAAACACTTTTACCTACTAGCAGACATTTTAATGCTCTTGGCACACAACCTCCTTGGTCATTCACCTGCATCATAGACAGATGGTAGCCATTAATTTGGGTGTGTGTGTATATTACTACGAAAATTGGGACTCTTCGATGGAGATTAAAGTTTCATCAGATGGAGAGAATAACACAAGATTAACAAGCACTATATTTAATTGCAACAGCAGAGTTTAATTGGAATGCCTTGGATTAAAGGCTAACATGGATTACAAATAGATATGATGCTGGACTGTTACATAACAGATAGGAAGTGCATGCTAGTGATGTATAATTTGCCGATGTCATTATATTTCTATACAGGTTTGGTTAATTTGAAATCAGACATTTTCAGGGAATATCTCTTAAGACCTCTTGATTGATTGATTGGGAAAGAGTCTTCCTCTGGATGTGGCCTTGGACCAAGGTGCCCAGTTCACTTTTGTGTTCTGGTGTCAAGCCTGCCTGTCTTCCCTTCCTGCTGTCTCATTGTTTCTGTCTGTCTGTCTCCCCTTCCTGCAGTGTCTGGTCGTCAGTGTGATCACGCTCACCTGTGTCTCTGTCGTTAGTCTCACTCGTGTCACCTGGTGCCCTCAGTATATATACCTCTCTCCCTCACTCAGTCTTGTCGGATCATTGTTTGTTGTATGTTCTCAGCATGGTGTTTCAGTTTGGATGTTTCTGCTCGGACCTTTCAGGTTAGATGTTCTTGCTCTCGCTCCAGTTTTTTTAATGTCCTGCTCATGTCTATGATCTGTTTTCTGCCAAGTCACCCTTTTGCACCTGTCTGGTCTTTTGCCAGTGATTTTTTGTTTCTCTTGTTTTTGTTAATAAAATCTTGATTGTTACCATTCAAGAAAACACTCCACCAGTTCCTGCATTTGGGTCCTCACCATTTTTGCCTGCCGTCCTCACCCGAACCTTGACATCTGGAGACTTTTCTCAGGACTCTACTGCCAGTGAGAGGGTGAATCAATTCTTAAAACAACACTTCACTACCTTACAAACACCTCTATCGTAGAAAAGGGTATCTACAAATAAAGTAGAGCAAGACCTACTCTGCTGTTTCAGGCACTTTATTGCATCAAATATTTCTGGCCATTGCAGATCCAACAACAGCTCTCATCTGCATTTTCACCAGCAAAATCCCCCATTCTGATACATTATTTTTATACACTTACTTATACAATTTATTAAATGTCAAATAAGAACAATGTTGTTCAGATCACCTGCACCTGTGGGCTTATGTTGTGTCAGGTCTTGCTTACTTGTTCATTTATCTTTATCCACTTTAATTAAAAAGTCACGGGGGAGCTGCCTCCACAATTGCCACCCAAATCTGCACCACAATCCAAAACTGCACCATAATGTGAGCTCATTGGATGAGGGCTAGCATATGTTGTCTCTTATTTTATAGCTGTTTTCTCTAAAACATAACCACATTACCCATGACATAACACCATGTATGTTGATTTATTAGCTACTCAAATAATGCAATTTCCTGCTCTCTGGCACATAGGAGTGAAAAACCACTGGCTATAGTGGTATGTGGTTTAGTGTTAATGATGTATAGAGATGTAGATTGAAGAAGTCTCCACTGACAAAAGTTTAGTTGCAAACAGAAGTGTCCATTGCAAAAAAGTGCAGCATCAAGTCAACACGGACAACTTAAGCACCCTCAGTATTTATGGGCACCGAACGGCCAACTCTTATCTGATTAATTTATGGGCACAAAATGCACAACACATGTCGAAGGTATGTCAACCAAGAGTAGCTTGGTATTGTAGGCCGCTTGCTTTAGGTGTATCACTTCAGAGTGAAAACATATATAAAGGAGCCTGATTGCTTCAGTTGCAATACACCAGGGGTGAGCACACCGACACAGAAACCTATGTGGTTTTTACACTATCACCCCAGTTTCCATATTGCAATAAAGGCACCTGACCTCCTACACCAGGACTGATTGACATGATTGTTTTCTTTATTCCATCATATCAGCGGTGGGCCATGGGGGCCAGCAAAGCCTTCTCTGTTGGCCTAAACATACTCAGAAAAACACAATTATTCATGAATATTAGGGATGTCCGATATGACATTTACCGATACCGATACCAATATGAGCCGATATTAACACTTAATTTCCAATACCGATATAAACCGATACCAATACCGATATAGGCAGCTAATTTGCCCTAAATTAGTGTGATACCAGAATGAATGCATTCCATATATAACTGTGTACAACATAAACACACTACTTCAATACAAGTTATGGAAAAATGACACATTTATTTTTTACTTTTTTGTCTGAAACAGTCCTATGATTCTTTGTGCAGCATTTAATGGAAACAAGAAATGTCTAGTGTTAGATAACTTTCCAAAAACAATGATTAACATTATAAACCAGGTTCATTCAGCCCTCACAACAATAGGCAATATAAATGGGCACAGATAGAAACAGCTGCAGTATAAGTGTAAAAAGCCCTCTATAATGAGAGAAAAAAACATTTCAGCATCGTCACAATTTAAACGACTCTTCTCGTTGATGACACCAAACGGCGTCTCACTGGCAGATGTTTGAGAAATACTTATTTCAAATGCAATTAGTCCTGGCATAGCCCAGCTACAGAAACTCCACACGTTTAGTAAAAACAGCGTCTTGAACGGGAGAGAACGGCTGGTTCTCCAAGAAGACGAACTCCGTGAAGTTTGATTGATTTTTTTTGCTCTCGTCTGTTCTTTACCATATTTTACCCCAATACTTTGAGAGAGCGAGAGAGCTGTGTTGTTGTTGTTTCACTGAGTCCATTGTTTTTTTCTTAACTTCGCTGCATAAAAACGCCTTGTAATAAAGTGTTAAATCCCCCACTGTCATTAAAACTGTCATTAAGAATTACAGTTTTCTATCCACAAAAAACTCCAGACCACAGATTTTCACTGTAGCATTGCTCATTGTAGCTGTCTCTTTAAATTACATCATTAATCACGTGCGGGTCAGCGTGGCAGTACTGCAGACTCAGTTCCTCATGCGGAAGTCCAGCATAATTGCCGAGACAGAGGCTTTGCAGCATCGGATTAATATTATCGGTGGAAAAACCGATACCAATATAATCCGATATAATGCTCATATCGGCCCGATATTTATCGGTGGACCGATATATCAAACATCCCTAATAAATATTTTAAATTGTTTTCTTATTTGTTTATTATTTATTATTTTATTAATATAAAAATAGTTTTTGCATTTAAAACGTTGTATATCCATCCATCCATCCACCATATACATCCACGTTGTATATCCAACTTCCCTCTCCCTAGACACTTTCTCAAGCTCGTCTGGGGGGATCCCAAGGCGTTCCCAGGCCAGCCGGGCAACATAGTCGCTCCAGCGTGTCCTAGGTCTTCCTCTGGGTTTCCTCCCAGTGGGACATGACCCAAACACCTCCCGTAGGAGGCGTCCAGGGGGCATCCGATGTAGATGCCCAAGCCACCTCAGCTGACTCCTTTCGATGTGGAGAAGCAATGGCTCTACTCTGAGCTCCTCCCGTGTGACAGAGCTCCTCACCTTACCTCTAAGGGAGCGCCCTACCACCCTGCAAAGAAAGCTCATTTCCGCCACTTGTATCCGGGATAGCGTTCTTTCGGTCATGACCCAAAGTTCATGACCATAGGTGAGAGTAGGAACGTAGATTGACCAGTAAATTGAGAGCTTCACCTTTTGGCTTAGCTCTTTCTTCACCATCGATGCAGCGAGCGCATTACTGCAGTCGCTGCGCCGATCCGCCTGTCAATCTCCCGTTCCATCCTTTACTGACTCGTGAACATGACTCCAAGATACTTAAACTTTTCCACTTGAGGCAGGATCTTTCCCCCGACCTGGATGGTGCTTACCACCTTTTTCCGGTCGAGAACCACGGCCTCGGATTAAGAGGTGCTAATTTTCATGCGAGCCGCCAAAGGACAGCCCTGCCGTAGTCCAAAATGCACTGGAAACAGATCTGACTTATTACCGGCAATGCGAACCAAGCTCCTGCTCCGTTCATACAGGGACTGGACAGCTCTTAGCAAAGAGCCTCCAACCCCGTACTTCCTGAGTACCCCCCACAAGAGTCCCCGAGGGACCCGGTCGAAAGCCTTCTCCAGGTCCACAAAACACATGTGGACTGGTTGGGCAAACTCCCATGATCCCTCAAGAACTCTCTGGAGGGTGTAGAGCTGGTCCAGTTTTCCACAACCAGAACGAAAACCGCATTGTTCCTCTTGAATCCGAGGTTCGATTATTGGTCGAATTCTCCGTTCCAATACCCTGGAGTAAACTTTCCCCGGGAGGCTGAGGAGTGTGATCCCCGATAGTTGGAGCACACCATCTGGTCCCCTTTTTTAAAAATAGGGACCACCACCCCAGTTTGCCACTCCAAAGGTACCGACCCCGAATGCCACGCAATGTTGCAGTGACGTGTCAGCCAAGACAGTCCCACAACATCCAGAGACTTCAAGTACTCGGTGGATCTCATCCAACCTTGGCGCCTTGCCACCTAGCAGCTTTTTAACTGCCTCCGTGACTTCAGCACAGGAGATTGGTGAGTCATCCACTGAGCACCCTGTCTCCCCTTCCTCCGAGGAAGACGTGTCAGTGGGATTCAGGAGATCCTCGAAGTATTCCTTCCACCGTCCAACAACACTCCCCACAGAGGTCAACAGCTCCCCATCCCCACTGTAAACAGTGTGGATGGGGAACTGCTTGGCCCCCCTGAGGCGCCGGACGGTTTGCCAGAATTTCTTCGAGGCCAACCGATAATTCTCCTCCATGGCCACTACGAACTTTTCCCAAGCCAAAGTTTTTGCTTTGGCCACTGCCCCGCGCCGTAGCCGCTTAGCCAGCCTGTACCTATCGGTAGCCTCAGGAGTCCCCCAAGCCAGCCAGGCTCAGTAGCTTCACGGCATTCCCAACCTCTGGTGTCCACCACCGAGTTTGGGGATTGCCGCCCCGACAGGCACCCGAGGCTTTACGCTCACAGCTTCGAACAGCTGCTTCTACAATGGAGGAGGAAAGCCTGGTCCATTCAGACTCAATGTCTTCCCACTCCCTCTGAACCTGCTCAAAGTTCTCCCGGAGGTAGGAGTTAAAGGCATCCCTCACAGGGGGTTCCGCCAGACGTTCCCAACAAACCCTCACGATATGTTTTGGTCTGCCAGGTCTGTGCAGTTTTGCTCCCTGTAAGCGAAGCCAACTCACTACCAGGTGGTGATTAGTTGACAGCTCAGCCCCTCTCTTCACCCGAGTGTCCAAAACATATGGCCGGAGGTCAGATGACACGACTACAAAGTCGATCATTGACCTCCGTCCTAGAGTGTACTGGTGCCAAGTGCACTGATGTACACCCTTATGTTTGAACATGGTGTTTGTTATGGACAAACCGTGGCTTGCACAGAAGTCCAACAACAAAGCACCACTCGGGTTCAGATCAGGGGGGCTGTTCTTCCCAATCACACCCCTCCAGGTGTCACTGTCGTTGCCCACGTGAGCATTGACGTGGGCAACAGGAAGATGGAATCCCCGGGAGGACCACTTTCCAGTACTCCTCCCAGTGTCTGCAAGAAGCAACGTCGGGTACTCTACACTGCCGTTTGGCGCATATGCCGCAACCACAGTGAGAGTCCTTTCCCTGACCCGGAGGCGCAGGGAAGCGACCCTCTCGCTCAGTGCGGAAAACTCCAACACACGGCTAGCGAGCTGGGGGGCTATAAGCAAGCTTACTCCAGCTCGTCGCCTCTCACTGTTGGCAACTCCAGAGTAGAAGAGAGTCCAGCCTCTCTCACAGAACCCAAACTGTGTGTGGAGGCGAGCCCGACTATATCTAGTCGGTATCGCTCAGCCTCCCACACCAGCTCAGGCTCCTTTCCCCCCAGCGAGGTGACATTCCATGTCCCCATAGCCAGAGTGGTTGTCCGGGGATTGCGCTGCCGGGGTCCCCGCCCATGACTGCTGCCCAAATCACACGGCACCGGCCCCTTATGGACCTTCCTGCGGGTGGTGAGTCCACATGAATGTGGAGGTGGGTCCACGTTTTTTCTTCGGGCTTGGCCCGGCCGGGTCCCGTGGACCCAGACCCGGCCACCAGGCACTCGCCTATGAGCCCCACCCCGGGCCTGGCTCCAGAGTGGGGCCCCGGTAACGCCAATCCAGGCGACATACACTGCCTCCTTGGTTTATTCTTCATAATGGGGTTTTTTGAACCGATCTTTGTCTGATCTATCACCTAGGACCTGTTTGCCTTGGGAGACCCTACCAGGGGCATTGAGCCCCAGACAACATAGCCCCTAGGTTCATCTGGATGCTCAAACCCCTCCACCACGTTAAGGTGTCGGTTCAGGGAGAGGAAAAACATTGTATAAAAACTTTTTATCCAATCATATTTCACCTAGCTAGTGTTGTACGGTTCCATGAAATCTGCTACAGCCATCAGAATCTTTCATATTCAGAAAACTTTATTAATCCTGTGGGGCAATTGAGAGTGAGTGTACAGAGTGGCTTTTACAGTGCAAGAGGGGAAGGCGTAAAGAAAGAGAAAATAAATAGTAATACATAAATACAGTACATAAACAAGAGGGATGGGCACAGCTGGGGATAAGTACAGTCAAGGTGCATCACTGTAATTTTGTAAGCAGGGAATATTTACATTATTTCACATGTGTTAAATATTATATAATATTTATTATTATAAAAACTTGTCATAATTGCACGTATATCAAAAACAAAAAAACAAAAAGATTATATACATTATTGCACATCTACCAATTTAAAAATAGATTGTGGCCTACATGACGTGGTCTGTGCAGGTAAACATTGAAGAATATATAGATTATTGCACATTTAACATTTAACAGCAATTGTGGGCTATATAACAGGTCTATACAGGTTGCATTAATCTTGGAAAGTATTGCATTATTGCACATTTTCTGACATCGAATTATGTTGTTTGGTCGTAGGTGGGTGTGAGTGTGAGCATTTATGTGCATGTGGGGGTGCAGGTGGCTTCCGAGTTCAGAGGCCATGTGTGAGTAGGGTTGCAGAGCGGATGGGTTCAGAATTTTGAGAGTTTAGGAGGAGAACAGCCTGGGTGACAAAGGTAAATCTCCTCTTCACTGTTCTGCAGGCTGGGCACCGCAACCTGCGTCCAGAGGGCAGCCACTCAAATTCTGGGCCAAATTCCTGCCAATGCTGTGTAGGCAGTTTTTCTCCTGTGGGTTTAGGGAGTGGAACCAGCAGGCCAGTGAGTGATGGACAGGACAGACTCTATAAATTTGTGATAAAAAGTCAGGAAGTTCTTGCTGCTGAAAGAGGAGTTCAGTTTCCTTAGCAGGTACATCCTGTGGTGACACCTCTTCAGAATCGCCTCGGTGTTGGAGGAGAACCTCAGGTTGTTATCATGATGGTCCCCAGGTAATTGTACTCAATTTTCTGACACAATTTCCTCCGGGGTGAGAAGGTGGGAACGGATACTGGAGAAGGTCACCAACATGTCCTTTGTCTTGCTCACATTAAGTTCCAGCTGAGCGGTGTTGCACCACTCAACCAATTGTGTGATAGTGGGTCAATGATGTTGATTGGAGCCAGAGAGCAGAGACACAAAAACAGTGTCATCAGCAAACTTCACCAGGTGGCAGTTGGGGTGAGAGGCCCTGCACCCGTCCGTGTAAAGGATGAAGAGCAGTGGTGAGAGCACGCAGCCCTGTGGGGAGACAGGAGTCAGACAGGTTGTTGCTGACTCTCTGTGTTCTGTGGGTGACCAAGTCCAAGATCTAGAGGATGAGGTGGTTGCCCAGGAAGGAGTTCTAATGGATCCTCTCTGCCAGGATGTGTGGCTGCAGGGTGTTGAAGGCAGAGGAGAAGTCTGCAAACAAAAGCCTGGCCAGGGAATGTCAGGACCCTCCGTCCTGACATTCTCCTCATATCAGAGGACACCAAGCAAGTGGTGATGCTGGACTTGACCGTCCCGTGGGAAGACCGCCTGGAAGAGGCTTTTGAGAGGAAGCTCTCTAAGTACTCGGGACTGGTCAACGAGTGCCAGCAAGCAGGATGGAGGGCAAAATGCCTTCCAGTCGAAGTGGGCTGCAGAGGCTTTGCAGCCCGGTCCTATGCCAGCGCTCTGGGAAATCTGGGCATCGTCGGACAACACAGGAGGAGAGCCATCCGCAACACCAACGAAGCGGCAGAGAGGGCCTCAAGATGGCTGTGGCTCAAGAGAGGAGAGCCATGGAGTCATGGTAGCTAGCGTGCCAAATGGACACAAGCCGGGGTCTGATCAGCCCTGGCTGGGTCACCTGGAGGAGGGTGTATGATGTTGAAAGACCCGAAACACCCGACGATTCCAGGAACATCACTGAAGGTGTGTCCATTTGCATCAGTAGATGTATTTACGCAGTAAGGTCCACTGCATGGTTCACATAAATATGAAGTGTTATTATTTACCAGTCTCCAGCAGGAGAGTGATGGCAATTTCCTGTCTGAACTTCAGAACTTAAAGATGTGCACAAAACTCTACCTCTTGCTCCTTAATTTATTAAACTGGAATATATTTTAGCGTTATTGCATAATACTGTAACAGCTATCAATGATGTGCCATTATACTATCATCATATATTCCGGGCATATATCTGTTATGTTGGGTCAAGAACCCTTGACTCATAGAAATACAAAAGCATTGGTTTGGTTAACATTTTATTGTGAACAATAATTTTATTTCAAAAAGTACTCCAAGAAAAGAATAGTGTTCAGGATAGGATACATACCTTCAAGACAAAGACACTACAAGAGGTACTGTCCATGTGTATGGGATGTGGGACAGTACCACATGTCCATCTGGACACATTGCAGTGGGAGAAGATAAAATTATAATGAAATATTTGGGTGAAACATTTACACATTTTTAAAGCAATATTCAACCACTATTATAAACAATTGGTAATATAAATCACTTGCTTGTAAAGACATTATGAAGTTTACTTTGAAGTCAAAATTAAATATAGATAATCAAAAAATATATGATCACCTTGTTGTTTCCAGACATGTTTTTATGTCTTTTCTTGGTTCCCCCAATGAGTCCAAGAGCAGGGAGTACTTCTTGTGCGGGTAAATAACCTTTATTTTTTTTATTTAAAAAATAAGTCTATATGTTATTAATACATTTTTCAGGTATCAGATGTTCATCATTTCTCTTGTGAGTTAATTTATATTGTATCTAATACTGTACCACAAGTTACCACGCATTCACAATTCCAAGAATGATTTAATAATCAATGGGTTTTATCTTAAATGTAATTCACATGTTAATTGGATTAACATTTTTCATAATGCAAGAACTGAGAAATGAATGTTAAAAATTAAGAAGATACTTGTTCCTGCTAAAAGGCTAAATGAAACACAGTGTGATATCATTGTTTTCTGTATTTAAAACATGCCATTCTTTATATATGATTAACAGTCTCGACCTTTTCAAAATATATATATTTTGCCATTTCCTTGACATAATGAAATAACACATTGAAACTCCTCCTATGAACATGAGGAAATACTTTATTCTTAGGTAACAAATAAATTGTAATAAAGTCATCTCACCTTCCACTTCATATAACTCAGCATTACGTCAAAGTTGGCGTTTCTCCGCCTTCTTGATGTTGTTGACATATTTTGTACCTCACAATATCTCCATATTGTATTGGATCCATATTGCAAGATGAGGTAGATTGAAATCAAATCGAAGAAAATGATGAAGACAAGCAATAAGATCGTCTCTGCAAAAATGGCGCTAGAACGCTGTAAATTGTTTTGATTGATGACGTAGGAAACTAGCCAAAAAAGTAATTTAAATAATATACCTAAATAATGTGTTGTATCATCAGTTTCTAGAAGTGACAGATTTCCAAATGTTAAAATTAAGAGATGGAGAGATGGTATTATTAAAAGAATAATACCTGTCTATAGTTTATTATGTTTTTTTTGGCATGACTATAATTATCCAATAATCAATTGTTCTATTTCATAATGTACAGTGTGTACAACTTTTGTAAATAAAACACAAAATTTGATATTTACAACAATTGCAAATTCTTTCATACAAACTGCACTCTGCATGAGATGCAGATGCTTTTGATTTGACTTCTTGGAAGTATGTCCCATGGTGACAATCCTCCTCAGTATTATGAGTATTTCACTGAACCTGGTTGTTATCTAATGAAACTAATTTTCTATATGCAGCTGTCTTTGGCTGTCATTTTGCATTAGGAAAAAAGCTAATTTGTCAACATCATATTCTGACAGGTGTGTTGCCATAATCTGTCCCCCCTGTTAAGTCCAGATTGCGTGGAGGGATCTTCTCCGATCTGTAGGACTTATCAGGTATATTACCAATAGCATACACAGCAAAGTGGTGATAATCTGACGCCCTGCAACTGTATTGGATAGGGGTACACTTTATGGTTGAAGAAAGAACCAGGAGGGATAACAATATTTATATATTTTCATTATTATTTTTGACGTATTCATAAAGTGTAAAATACATAAATGATTAGTAAGTGACCATCTGAATCTACATTTGCATCAACGGAATACACATCCATAGGTTGAAAACCTGAAGCATTCTGAGAAGAGATTGGATGGTTTTTTACACTATAAAAAGTTAGCGTGCAGCGAGACGCCCCAACATATACAAAATGAACGACGGAAAAACGACCAAAGTGCTGCTTCGCAGAGCCCCGAAGCTAAATCTACCTCACAAATATACATGAAAGAACTCTTATACTTTTATTTTTTCATATATTAGACGAAGTCTGAGGGGAATTGTAGCGTAGCAGAGCTTAGAAACTTAGGGGGGACAAATTCTGACGGGGGGACGTACCTCGGCGGGACACCCCCGTCAGAATTCGCCCCCCCCTGAGTTTCATTGCTCCGCTAAGCTACAATACCGTTCAGACGTCGTCCAATATATGAAAAATAAACAGGCTAAGAGTTGTTTAATCTATGTTTCTGACGTGGCTTCACTTTAGACGCTCTGCGTAGGAGCACTTTGGTCGTTTCTTTCCCCGGAAAATGTGAGGAGCCAGCATGTTTACGGGCGTCCTTACTGCATGTAACTTTTTATAGTGTTGAGCAACAACCAATCTCTTCTCAGATTGCGTTGTGTCGATTACGTGTAACCCGTTTATGCAAATGCACATTCAGCTGGTCACTCACTATTCATTTAATACAAATAAAATGTATTTTACAATTCATGAAGTTAGATAGAATACTGGGACCTCAGCTTGTCCTGAAGCTGGTGGGCTACTTTTTTTAGGCCCCAGTGGAGCACTCTCGGGGAGGCAACAATAAATTGTTTCAGCTGATCAATGTTTTTTTTTTTAATACTGCAGCACTTGCATCCTCCAGATCAGCACTCTTCTGCTCCAACCCCACAATAATAATTTCCCCCCTTTTCTTAGCTGGCTCTTCACATTTTCCCTCAAAACTTAGTCCCCCACAAGAAATTTTGGTTGGGTTGCCAGGCTCCTTTTCCTCCTTGTCCTCTCATGTCCCTTTTCCACATTGTTTTGTATAATGCTCAAGAGGTCCTGCTGCGTCTGGACTCCTTGGGACACCTCCTTCTTAACAATAGTGTCCTCCACATTGCTAACGCTGTATGTCCCCCTGGATCAGGGGAGGGGCGCTGGGGTCAGACACACTCGGGCTCTGTCACCCTCAGACACACACACATTTCTACCCCTGCCGTCCTTCCATCTGGCTCTCTATATTTCCTCTTATTTCCTCTATATTTCCTCCTCTCTATATTGTACCTACATTTAGAGTTCTCACTTTCAGACCAACACTTCTGACCAGCCTCTTTTCCCCTTTTGCCTGAATCAATTTCCCTCCTCTTCTTCTTTGTCTTTGACCAACAGTAGCTCAATTTCTTACAGTACGCTTGTAGTTTAACAGCACTGTTGTTAACCCAGGCCTTGACAGATCCAGTATGGAAATCATTTTGTTCTCTCGCATAATTGTTTTGGCAGTTTTTATGCCCTTCCTGACACAACCTGACACAACACTTTGTTTGGGTGACCACATTAGGCTTTATTTGGACATGTTTACACATGAGTCTCTGTATCCTTTGTACTGTTAACTACAGTCAATCAAACACTGTAAAACTGTTTACAGTGTTTGCTTATTGTGTGTCAAATTGTAGGGCTTCAGAGCAAGTATGAATTTACTTTACCTGGAAAATAGCAGGTCTTGAAATAACAGTATGAACAGCGTATGGCTATCTAATACAAACAAAATTTTCCTTCTTTCTTTAGCACCTTTAGTGTTTTTGGTGAAAACAGGAAAAAAACAAGACATAATGAATGGAAAAGAAGAAGACGAATGGAGAAAGGCAAATGTTGGAAAATCACATAATAGTAAAAACAAAAAAAGCAAATATCGTTTGTTTTATACACATTCACTGTGCTGGGATACTCAGGCTAATCTTTCAAAGAAAACACTAGAGGCAGATGTAGTCAATCACTTGTAACAGAGAGCATCAGACGTTGAGTTGTAGTCTTTTTTCATCTTAAAAAGTGACTTAATATATTTTACAAACATCAATCTATTTTTAAATGTTAAAGTAATAAAGCACACTGACTGTAGATGTAGATGAGACAACACAATTTCTTTAAAACGCTACTACTGTTCTTTTTAACTGTTCATGAGAATAAAAACAATAAAACAATTAACAAACATATCCTACAAATGTATTATTTTTTTTATGGGGACCTGCCACTACATGGATTGTCGCCACTCATGAATAACCAATTTTTCTGTGCCTCTCATTTTTTTGTTTATACATATCATGATAATAACTCAGAGGTTTTCTGTTTCTTTTATGTCTGGTGTTTTTCAATTCTGTGTCACAGAGAATTACAGTTTCTCACTAGCATATCCAGCGGACAAAGCGCTCAAAGAAAGCGGGTTTGTTCAGAATGGTGTAGTCATCCCCTCTAAAGATTGCTGACATGTCCCCTAGTGAGACCTTTCGCAGCACCTCCTCATCTGTGTCTGTTCCCATGGCAATCACTGTTGGAACGCCTTCTGCTCTCCTCATGGCACTCACGCCCTCCTCTAGCTGATCAGTTGATGTGATGCCATCAGTGATAAACACAAAGGCAACCTCTGCATTGCGGCGTGTCTTGCGTTCTCCCCGCTATGAATACAAAAGCAAATAAAATAATAATAAATAATAGCAAATAAATAAAGCAAATAAAGTCACTTTGTAGGTCAAGCTGAAAGGGATTTTATACACATTTTGTTTCGCAGCCGTATTGTTGTTTGACAGAATACAATGACACTAAAGTATGTACCGTGAATTTTTGCAGTTAACAGGCAAGAACCCCACAATGGTGCAGCACAGTCAGAAAAACAGCTGGTTGTGGTTTTCAAAAAAAAGACCTTTGGTGCTAAAAGAGCGCTTGTTGGAATTTTCAATCAAATATCTTTTTTTTTTTTTTAGTGCTGAGAAAATATGCTACAGGAGATGATCTCTTAAGTTAACAGCTTAAATTGGGCCAACAGTAAAGAGACTTTCCCACATGTTTCAAGTGAATGTTGCTGGGTGCCCATGACCAACACTGTATGCAAGACAATACAAGCAAAGAGGCTCTTCTTCCTGACATACATAAATTATTAATTATAAATTATACTGAATAACTTAAAAACAAATTATTTTGTCAAATATACTGAAATACGTTCACCCCACAGACATGCTGCTTTAAGACAAGCAAGTTTGCATCTTCATCAACTTCCTTGTGTGGCTGCATTGTTTTGATAATTAAAGTCTTTCAAATGAAAGCCAAAAACACACTTTAGGGCCATTCAAAAAGTGGCCAAAAAAACTTGGGACATCTTTAATATTTTTTGTTCAGGAGACAAAATGGATAGAAAGTTTTTAACTGTGCTTTTATGGTAAGTGAAATAGGATATGGATAATTTTTACAGAAAGGTTTTCTAAAGAGAGTTTTGGATGTGAAGAGTTTTAGATAATTATGTTATTTATCAATCAAGAGACAGACTCATTTTGGACCAAAGGTAAATATAATAATAAAGTTGTGGTAGGAGTAGGAGATCACTACCAAGAAGGTGAAGGAACACAGGGAGGGACAGACGGACAGATGATTCAGACTTTGGAAATAGGCCAACAAAGTGTGTTGTCAATACTTGGCAGAGTAAAGAATGCATAAAAAACTCTTGGTGGGCATGAAGTGCCAAGGTGGTCGCAGAAACTAGCAAGAAGGGTTAGGTATGATGTCAGATCACAGAACAAAGGAAAGTATATGGTAAACTAGGGCAGTACAGGTCATCATCTGAAAGAGGCAACTTAGAAAATTGGGATAGACAAAGAGTTGAAGCAAGGAAAGAAGAGGGGAGCAGATGCAAAGGTGAGGGCTTCTAATGAGATATAAAATCTTGCACAGCAAAAAAGGATTTCTAGGATTTGTTTGTTTCAGCGAAACAGAGGTGGACTTGATACTTTACAGATAGGTTAAGGATAGATAGGAAGTTGCGCTATTTATTGAGGACAGTGTGCTGACAAGATGAACACACTATTTTAAAGAGGCATATGGATAAGGAAAATCACTGAAAAGTCAATAGTTGTATAATACTCCTCTTGTAGATCAACAAATATTAATGGATCTAGGAAAGACAACGTTCTGGCAGCTTTGCTGAAAAAAGGAAGTATAGAAAGGTAGTTGTTAGTTAGTGTTAGTTCAGATGATATGCCTGAAGTGATATGGAAATGTTAAAGAGCAAGTGCAGTTAGTTTTTGACTATTTGTTTATCTTAATAAATGATTCCTAGAGGATCATAATAAGTGGAGAAAGAGTGTATTACATTATAGATTTTCAAAAGTAGTATTATGTGTATTTATGGATGCAGTGAGGGAGGACATGGAGGTGGTTGGAGTTGGAGTTGAGGATAAGGAGTACAGGGTAAGATGGAAATTGTTGACTCGCTGTGGCAACCCCTGAAAAATGGGATAAGTCGAAAGAAGAAGAAGAAGAAGAAAAGCAGTATTATGTGTAGAGTTCTTGTACTTACAGAAGCAAGTTGATGAAAGTTAGGTTCTGACAACAGGTTGAGATCAGTGACCACAGGTTGTTTTTTTATACCAAGAAAAAGTAATACTGACACAATTTTTACAAGGGGATTTCTGGTAGACATAACTTAAAGAAGGCAAATGACAAGGAGTGGCAGATAAGTGATGGTCCTGTGAGATACGTTATGTTATGCTAGTTATGGTATAAGTAGTTAGAAGTATTAAGTAAGTGTGCTCTCAAAGTGACTGATGGGTTGAAGTAGCGGTAAACCTTGAATCCTTGTTGGGAGTAGGGTAGAAAATATGTCAGGAGAGCTGGAAGTTTAGTTTGAAGCAATTAAGGAAGGCCAGTAGGAAGGTCCAACATAGAATACATACAGTAATTTGTCTAGATAACACAATATTTAATAACTACTAACCAATATTAAGTTGTACTTATTTTAAAAGTCATTCTAAAAATGCACCTCTAAAGTTCAGGTGTCACATTTCTGTTTCATACCTGTAAAATCACCACATTGTTGACAGCATGGATGATAGCACTGCCCAGGGCAGATGACGAGTCCATGTAGTTAACATTTGCCAGTGTATCTGAGATCACTGTGAGATTGTGTGTGAGTGCGAACTCCACTCTCTGCTCTGTGGGACTGCCGTACTGCACCAAAGCTATGCGAGCGTTCCTCTCATCTGTTGGGCCATTTGCCAGAGTGAGGCGACGGGCAACATTCTCAATAAACTCTTTGGCCCGGCGGTGGTTCTCCAGACCCATCCTTTCAGAACCATCCAACATGAAGACCAAATCCACCGGCCTCTGTACGCAGCTGGCAACAGCTGGCTCTGCAACAGAAAAAAGCACATACACTGAGTTTTATAGATTCAGTTGGGAGCAAACTGGTGGGCCATTTAGGATTGGTCAGTGCCAGTAAATTTAACAGAATACAAATGCAATAGACTTGTTTCAGTACAGCTGTTCATTGTTCTCCAGATTTACCTTAAGTATGGCCTCGTAATAGGCTCTTTTAGTTTGCACTGCCATTTTATTACCACACTATAACATAACATTACAATAATTAATATATTCGATTTCATTTTACACCAAATAGTACTGTTCACATCAGCAAATAGCACAGAATGAGACCATTACGCATGGTTTATTAGCTATGACATAATTGCCCACTTGCCCTCTTACTTAACAGGCCAAGCACACACAAGATCAAAATCATGCACCAACCGAGGGCACTGTGTAGGTGAGTTCCTTTATCTTCAGTGCCAACAAAAAATCCTATACATTCTAAATTATTAACAGAAGATGACTTCATCTTACAACTTAATATTTTACATGCGCCTTTTTCCAAAAAAATATGATTCATTCACAGAACAAAAGTATCAATGGAAATGTGAAAAATAAAAAAAAGTTATTGCAGGGTGTTTTACTATTCACAGTAAAAATAAGGTTTGAAAAAATAGACATTGTAATCTCTTCAACCAACTGACCAGTTCCAAAATTCAGGTAAGATTTTCGGTAATGTGAAAAAAAAGGATATTTATCAAAACAGAATTTTTTTTTAGCAATAAAATAAATTATCTAGAATCACAATCACACGTGGTAAATTGATACATATAATGCAAATTTAATATAATTCATATATTTCTCATCCATGTCAAATACCCACATTTTGAACAATGTACCGTTTAACGCATAATACCAAGCCAGTATTTAAGTACAAACATATGTGTATGCAATTAAAACCAAAAGTGACATAATGCAAGCTAATAAAAATTGAGATGTAACACATTAGTGAGGTTAACAGCTGGAATACCTAGTTGCCAAATTGGGGGCACAGACCCTGAAAGGGGCACAGTGCCATTACTCTGGGGCTTGGAGGGCATAAATAAAATTAACCAATGCAGCATATTGTTTAATGCTGTAAATGTTTAGCAAAGCAGATTGGTTAAAGTTGGTTATGAATATCTGAGACAGTATGCTGATGAATTGTAAGCCACCATGACAAAAACCAAAAACGCACAAGTTAGCAGTGAGCGTAAAAAATGCTAAAAGAAGTTCTTGAATTTTAAATAATTGTTTGTAAGAAAGTAATTTAATATGTATAATTATAAAAAGATTAAGATTAAAATTAGATGATATTTTTAATATCATCTAATATCAGTCTAAATATCAGCCACTGATAAATGAAATATGAAAATATTAACAATCTAATAACAAATATTACTGTTTTACCTCATTATTTTTTCAAGACCCCAGGGAATTTGAATTAAATATTCATGTTGAACATTTTTATTGGAATATGGATGAAGTGTGCAACGTCCAAATTAACAACCGTGCTGTCAATTAAGTATTGCTATGAGCTAAGATCCTTCTACACTATGAGTATTATGCTTTCACTGAGATTAGATTGAAACATGCTGACTGGATACTAGGGCAGTAGCATAATTAGCACATCAGTACTAGCAGAGTCCTAAAGCCTTCTCTGGATCTCCAATAATGTCTGCATAGACATATTTGAAAGAGTCAATGAAGAGCTGGGTCCACTGCTGCCTGTCCACTCCATTGGCCAGTTTGGCTCTTTGGGCCGTGTAAGCCATGGTTGCCACTCCAACACCATATTGATGCTCATTCAGGCTGTTCAGCAGGTTGGACACACCTTCCAATGAGGTGGGAACAAATGAAGGACTGCCTTCTTCAGCCACTGCTTTCCAGGGGGAGGGGGATTGCCCCAAAGTGATGCTCCCTCCTGCAAGTGGGTGGAATAACATTGTGGGCAGAGTCCCACTAAAATGACCATCAACACAGCCAGACAAGGCTCTAAAAGCATACCAGCTTGCATATATCGGATGGAGCATTTGATTTTAAAGCTCAAGATGAAGTAAAAAGTTGGTGTGTTTTGCTTTTTACAGCAGCTGTTTTAACTCAAATTAAAAACCGTTTTAAAATACACCCAGTTAAAACACAAATTCAACATTCACAGCCAATGTACCATAATTAACTGTAGTTGTAAAATTGACTGGAAACTTTTTAAAAAATGATCATGAAATGGCTCCCTTTAAAAATATTATCATGGTTTAAGGGTTGAGACATCTAAAAATTGTTTATAAAGACAACATTCTTAAACCTTTAAATAGACATAATAAGATGCCATAATATAAAAAGCCTATGTTTTAACATCTTACCTGATTTACAGGGCAGATCAGGGCACACAATGACAGGCTCTAAAAAGGGAGATAGAGCTTATCAGACAATGGTGTAATTCACCTGAAAGTAGATACATTTGCATTTCTGTAAATATTTGTACCTGGGCAGAGCACAGTCTCTATCTTGTCAATAAATTCTTCAGCCACTAGGTCGGCAAAACGCCTCATTCCCAAGACCCTGCCATCCCTTTGACAAGCGATGCTCTTCAGACTCTCATTCTCCTCAATCTGGTCAAACATGTCTCCAATACCGATGGCACTCACATCAACACTTGGATCACTTTTTACAATCATCAGGAAACAAAAATGAAAGCATTAAGATAAGAAACCTATATATTGCATTGTTTTAAACCGTAAACCTTCAATAAACAAAGTACCTGCAAAGGTAGGTGAGAAGTGAGTCATCGTCTCTGGGGTCAAAGCGTCCATCAGTGATGACAACAACAGTGACATTGGCCTTTGCTCTACGGGTGTCCTTGATGAGGTGATCATAGGCATATTTGAGGGCTGAGGGAGTCCATGTTCCTCCAGCAATCCACTCTAAACGCTTCACTGCATCCTTAGGGATAAAATTTTTTGTATCATAGAAATTCAATTACCAATTTTTTCTTGTATTTGATTTTAAGCAAAAAAGTAAGCAATATGAAGTTAACACAGCAATGCACAACTGCTGGAAACTGACTGAAATAGTGAGAGCAAATGTGAACCCATTTCATTATGCTGGATGACCAGAGGGCCATGTTCTACAAGGCACTTGTAATGCTGGTGCCACTCAGTTGTCAGCTCAATTTTTCCCACCAGTTACAACTGTGCAGTTACACAGTGCAGATATGAGTATTTTCACAACCCACTCTCACAAAGTAAAATGTTGGAATAGCTTTTTAGTCGAGGTCCCAAGTGGAACAGAACTTGAACCAGACCTTTAATTCCAAAAGTCTGGTGTTTTGCTTCTCTTATGAATGTGATCTTCCTGACTACCTAACAGCCCAATGGTCACAGCTTAAACTAAAACAAATTATTCTGCAACTACTTTTCATTTAGAATTACTTTCTATCTTACTTTTAACACATTCTATCATTTCAATATATTGACAGACAGCCAGTGTAAAATCACATGCTGTACAGTACTATATATATATATATATATATATATATAGTTATATTAGTTTGTAAAGAAAATGTGTCAGACAACTCCACCTAGCTAAATATTACCTTAGCATCTAGTCATATAACAGTATTATGAGCTTTATATTTTAAGATTTAGATGAAACAGAAAAATTAAATTGGTTGTTTTTCACACCTTGAAAGCAGTCAGTGAGTCGATCTTAGGATCATTAAGTCTGATGGCCTGGAAGGTTCCGTTGTGACTGTACTGGACAACTCCTACTCTTGTACCTGTGAACACAAACAAGCATGTTAACATTGACTGGAAATTGAAATCAATTAAATTAATTTGCTACTGTGTCTGTGCGTGCATGTACACATGTGTGCTTATGCTTGTGCATGCTCCTGAACTGCATGGCTTTTGCCAAATTTTCTTCATATTCTATATCCTATTCTTGATGCTAGGATAAAGTTGAATACAAACATAAGCCAGAACAAAATTCGCAAAACTTATAAAAACGTCAGAAGTTAACTCTTACTATTACTATTGGTATGAGTGTCTCCAGAATATCATACCAGTCAGCGTCTGTACCCTCTAGTGCTTGTAACTAGAGTGCTTGTAAATAACACAACTATTTAGTGGTACGGGAGTAGCTGATACTGTTACACAAGCCTAAAGTGTACTTTTGTGGCTGTCAGTGAGCAAATAACCAACAAGTGAAATTATATATACACTGAGGTCAATAAGTATTTGATCACCCTTTTATTTTACAAGTTCTCCTACTTAGATATCATGGAGTCTCAAATTTTCATTGTGAGAGACAGAATCTTAAAAAAAATTCAGAAATCACATTGTATGATTTTTTTTAAAACAATTTATTTGTATATAACTGTGTCAAATAAGTATTTGATTACTTGAGTCAAATGATTTTAATATTTGTTACAGAAGCTTTTGTTAACAATTAGAGGTCAAATGATTCTTGTAGTTCTTGACCAGGGTTGCACACACTGCAGCAGGAACTTTGGCCCTATCCCCAGTTCCTCCTGTGTAGTCTTGGGTTGATTCTTCACCTTCCTTAACATCATTGATACCCCACAAGGTGATATCTTGTGTGGGGTTCCATTGACAGTCATAATTAGCCTCTTCCATTTTCTGGAAGAGGCTAATGACAATTGCTCCAACAGTTTTCTCACCAAGCTGCTTGCCAATTGCTCCTTGGCCTTTCCAGCTTTGTGAAGGTCTGCCCATGTAAGTACTTTTGACAGATTGTGGGGTGCACAAGTGCCTTTATGAAAGCTAATGACCTCAAACAGTAACGACTAAGAATCATGAGCAGAATGGAGTTGGACTATTTAAAAGCAGCATAGCAGATCTTTGCGGGTCAGAAATCTGTCTGATAAGCAAGTGATCAAATACTTATTTGACACAGTAATGTACAAATAAATTCCATCCATCCATCTTCATCCGCTTATCCGGAGCCGGGTCGAGGGGGCAACTTTCGGAGGAGGGACACCCAAACTTCCCTCTCCCTAGACACTTCCTCCAACTTGTCTGGGGGGATCCCAATGCGTTCCCAGGCCAGCCGGGCAACATAGTCACTCCAGCATGTCCTAGGTCTTCCTCTGGGTCTCCTCCCAGTGGGACATGACCCAAACACATCCCATGGGAGTCGTCCATGGGGCATCCGGTGTAGATGCCCAAGCCACCTCAACTGACTCTTTTTGATGTGGAGGAGCAATGGCTCTACTCCGAGCTCCTCCCGGGTGACAGAGCTCCTCACCTTATCTCTAAGGGATGCCCTACCACCCTGCGAAGAAAGCTCATTTCAGCCGGTTGTATCCGGGAATAGCATTCTTTCAGTCATGACCCAAAGTTCATGACCATAGGTGAGAGTAGGAACGTAGATTGACTGGTAAATTGAGAGCTTCGCCTTTGGCTTAGCTCTTTCTTAACCACGACGGATCGATACTGCAAGCACATTACTGCGGTCACTGTGCCAATACGCCTGTCAATCTCCCGTTCCACAGTGAAAGTCAGGGAAAGGACTCTCACTGTGATTTCGGCCTATGCGCCAAACGGCAGTGTAGAGTACCCGACATTCCTGCAGGCACTGGAAGGAGTACTGGAAAGTGCTTCCCTGACCCGGAGGCGCAACCTCTCGCTCAGTGAGGAAAACTCCAACACACGGCTAGCAAGCTGGGGGGCTATAAGCAAGCCTACTCCAGCTTGTCGCCTCTCACCGTTGGCAACTCCAGAGTAGAAGAGAGTCCAGCCTCTCTGAAGGAGTTGGGTCCCAGAACCCAAACTATGTGTGGAGGTAAGCCCGACTATATCTAGTCGGTATCGCTCAGCCTCCCGCACCAGCTCAGGCTCCTTTCCCCCCAGCGAGGTGACATTCCATGTCCCCATAGCCAGAGTGGTTGTCCGGGGATTGGGCCGCCGGGGTCCCCGCCCACGACTGCTGCCCAAATCACACGGCACCCGCCCCTTGTGGACCTTCCTGCGGGTGGTGAGTCCACATTAAGGTGGAGGTGGGTCCACGTCTTTTCTTTGGGCTTGGCCCGGCCAGGTCCCGTGGACCCAGACCCGGCCACCAGGCGCTTGCCTATGAGCCCCAACCCCAGTCCTGGCTCCAGAGTGGGCCCCCAGTAGCGCCAATCCGGGCGACAAATACTGCTTCCTTGTTTTTTTCTCCATAAAGGGTTATTTGAACAGCTCTTTGTCTGATTCATCACCTAGGACCTGTTTGCCTTGGGAGACCCTACCAGGGGCATTGAGCCCTAGACAACATAGCCCCTAGGTTCATCTGGATGCTCAAACCTCTCTACCACGTTAAGGTGTCGGTTCAGGGAGAGGGAGATCTGTAAACAATTTACAAATAAATTGTTTTAAAAAAAAATCATACAATGTGATTTCTGGGGTTTTTTGTATTCTGTCTCTCACCGATGAAAATTTTAAATCCAAAATCGAAGGGTGATCAAATACTTAGTATAACCTCAGTATGTGTGATATATATATATATATAATTGTTTTTAACCTTATTTAAGTCTTAGTGGCATATCCAAAATTACACCCGACAATATCTGTCTTTATGTGTTTTTTACCTGACTCTGACTGTGGGTCTTTGGAGAAGGAGCCCAGTCTGTTGATGGTATTAATGACAAAGTTTTTTTCCAGGGTGAAATTGGTCAATCCCACAGACTCCGAACTGTCAATCACAAATACAATGTCCAGGGCACCGCAGCGTTTCTCGCAGTCTGCAGACACACACAGTTGTGTGAACTGAAATATTTTCTGAATATGGTTTAAATCAAAAACTGCAAAGTCATGATACATAATACTCACCACAGCAGCCACAAGTCTCCCTGATGTAGTTCATTACATCACATTCCTTTAAAAATACCCCATCATATTAAACATTTCATTTTTAAAATCAAAATGTGGTGAATTATGGTTAAAAAATCTTACAGTCAAGCCGGGATCTCCTTCAGGACCAGGGTCTCCCTTGAAATGCGGTGGAGAATTAAATTATTTTAAAAAAGGTTTTAAGCTGAATTTAAGTTAAATATGTAGTATGATGTTTCAGCAATGACATATAGTTCAGCTTCAGAAACTAAAATATAAGTCATCTCGAATTTTGTACAACTCCACTCACGTCACGACCTGGATCTCCTCGTGATCCTCTGAAGCCAGGTTCCCCATGAGGTCCTGGCTCTCCCTAATAAAAAGATAACAAAATAATTCTAGAACCTCACGTGATAATTTTAGGGATTGTTATATGAATGTACTCACAGGCTCTCCTGGTGTTCCTTTAACTCCAGGTTCTCCTTTCTGACCACAGTCTCCTCTACTGCCACGGGGTCCACGATTACCCTTGTCTCCACTGTCACCCTGCAGGATAACAGACAAACTTAAGGCATGTCTGCAAGTATCTGCTATTCCTGTAAAACTGCAAAATTTCACACTAACATCTGGCAGAGGCCACGGATGTGACTCAGGAGCAATTATTTTTTTTCTGCAACTACAAACTACTACAAAGCGACTTAAATATGACACTAATTGTTATTTTGTATTGTTAAAATGGTGGTAGACGTAACTGTTGATCCTCTTGGTCCAGGATAGGAGAAACCAGGTCTTCCTGCATCTCCCTTATATGAGACAAAAATAGAAATCCAGGGTTAGACAAAAAATCAGGTTAGGTAAAAAGCTATGGCTATAACATTCAGGATTTTACCTTTGGTCCACCTGGGCCCGATTCTCCTCTTGGCCCAGCATCACCCGGGTCACCTCTTGAACCCTTGTAAACAAAAGTGTCAGAATGAGATAAACTTGTTATTGTGATTCTCAAACCCAAAGTATTGATAACTAACAGCTTTTCCAGGTTCTCCGGGTGCTCCTGGTGCTCCTCTGGGGCCTGGCAGACCATTGTCTCCCTGTTTAGAGGAGTGAACAAGAAAATAATGAACAACTTTAGCAGAAAAAAACTAATCAAACTCCATTTTCTAGTTTCTATATGTGTATGATGTGTGTCTGTTTCTATTTTAGGCTACTGGGGCAGTGCAGGCATACTGGTTAAGGAACCAGACTGGGGTCCAGAGGGTTCCAAGTACGAATCCACCAATTGCCACGTTACGACTAACATTCACTGAGCATGGCATTGTCCCCACACTACTCCCAGGCACTTCATGCTGCCCACTGTTTACTTTGGTAATGTTATGCTGTATGCAGAGGTGACATTTCGTTGTGTGAATCACAATGTCACAATGACAAAGTGTTTGCTTTCCTTTCCTTTTCCTACTGGATATGTGTAAAAATTGAGACGGAACTTACATGTTATAATACATATTACTCAGGTATTTTGTATATATTTTAATAAATCTTACTTTGGCTCCTTTGTTCCCTGATTCACCTGGAAGTCCTCTTAGGCCCTCTGACCCCATCTCACCCTGAAACACAGAAAAATACATTTTAGAAAACTCATTATCGATATCATCATACAGTAAATCTTCTCCTATCACCGTAAATTTGTTCCACTACCAAGCATTGCCATAAAAACTTAGGTGTGGTTATTCCATTTCTCAGCAGCCTTCATTGGCTAATCTTAACATCTTAAACACAGATATTAACAAATATAGTGATTACATAATTATTTTCATAGTAGTAGTTAAGTAGTTATAACATAATAACATTCTACATAATATATAACATAACTAGTTGTGAGGGTGGGGCAGTGGTTAGCGCACAGCTGCAGCTGAGAGAGCAGGTGAGTGGCAAGGTTGATGCTGCACTGAGCGCAGGTGACACTGCTGTGACTAATTGTTCCTCTTCTCTAATAAGTAGGAGCCGGGTTCGCATGAGGAGGGGAGGACGGACAAACAAAGAAAAACGTATTCTGTGTGGGACTGGACAGAGCGAAGATTGAGCTCTGTGAGTGTGTGAGGCTGACACTGCTGTACAGCCAGGAGACTGTTGAATTGCAGGAAATAAAACTGGGTGTGAAACTTTGAATCTGAGTGATGTACCAATTAATCACGCAACAGAATGTATGTGAGTTTGATGACCACTATGTGTCGAATTTTTATGTTTATCTATTTTTGATTCATTAAAGAGTACAACAGTGGAATTGGATTTTTCATCCATTTATCTGCACTCCTAATTCCGATGGCCTAAGGTTAGATTTCATTGAGAGGCTTTAATATGACTATACATAACTGGAAGCTGTTATAATGAGAATGGACTATTTGGTATTATTTATTTAGCATTCTTAAAAATATATTGATACATAAATGCCTACTCTGATACTGATACTTGGGCCAAAAGAGAACACTTTATTGGCTTTGCCGGATCACGAATTTCAATATGATAGATAATCTGTGGCCTATTAAATACGAGTGTTTTGGTCAGAAAGCCCCTATTGGTTCAAATTAGGGATGTCTGATATATTGGACAGCAGCAGCAGCTGCCTCTCTCTCTCTCTCTAAAAGACTCAGAGTTAAATACAGCACAGAACAGACAAGAGCAAAAGAGTTAAATGCGGCAAAGAACAGAGAAGAGCAAAAGAAATCAGACAAACTTCACAAAGGTCATCGTCCTGGAGAACCAGCTGTTCTCTCCCATTCAAGATGCTGTTTTTACTAAACGTGTGGAATTTCTGTAGCCGGGCTATGTCGTGACGAAATTGTCAAATGAAATTGTATTCAAAATAAGTATTTCTCGGATATTTACCACCCATGTCACATTACACCATATTGTGAGACTTGGGTTGGTTGGTGAGCCCACAAGAAGTTACTTGGGTCAGGGCAATGCTTTGCTCAGAGCACCTCAGTGGCAATCTGGCAGCTGGTGTAGTCGAACCTGAAACCCCACGGACCCAAGTCTTCCTTGACCAGTAGGCCACCACTGCCAACCAGGTCACATCGGTATCGGAAATTAAGTGTTTGGGCAATATTGGTTAATGTTATATCGGACACCCCTAGTTCAAATGCACTGCAAACGATCCGATGGTTCGGATTACGGCCACAAATTGGTTTCCAGCTCCAGTGGCCCACACACAAACACAGACACAAAGACATAGACACTGCATTGCCTGCTTCCGCCCGTTAGAACACTGTGTCCATAGACATATACACATCTAAGTATAAATGTCCATTGAAGTTGCGCCACTTTGGGTGTGTGAACACTGATTAAACTCCGGCTTTGACAGTTTACCTGTGATGTTGGCTGATTTGATTGGAGAGCTGATAGTAAGGGATTTCCTATACTCTGTTGTCAGTGACAAGTAAGACAACGAAGATGAAATTTACAGCCACACAATTTGCAACTTCGTTGAACAACCATAAAACACACTGGAAGGACAACAAACTTTAACAACAACATGGAGAGACCACAGAGAGGATCTGATGAAGGTGAGGAGGAGAGTAGAGCTGATGTTTGTCCCAGAGGAGACTGAGAAAAATGTTTTGAGATGGAAACAAAGTGTCAGTTATCAAGTGTTTAGTGTTTAATTTTCAGATTTTTTGTTTTTGTCAGGGTGGTTACTTAAAACAACTGCTGCTATTCACACAATTTCTTAAATATGGGGTCATTTACCGTAAGTTTAATCCTAACCCTAACTTCCTTTATTTTCTTTCTGCTCTTTTTTATTGATTTTTTGAGGGTGTGTATTGTAATTTTTGCATGAGCAGATATTTGTAAACTTGTTAAGTGAGGCACACTGTATTTCTATTTTGGGGGATTTATACATTGGCTACATAATGTATATACGACCAACTGTATCCAGGGGTCTATATTGTTTATGTTATCTGAATTGATATTCAGTAGACTGTATTGACTGTCTGACACTAAATAACTAAAGTAGACTAAAGAAAAAAGAAAATATACTTGTACCGAATCAAACTGAATCAAACTGAACTGGACCAAATTGCTTTGAATCATTAATTATTTTTATAAATTGTCTCTGAATCGCATCGTAGCCTTTGAACTAAGATTTAAATCGGATCGTTTTGTGTGTAGATTCACACCAATAATGGATAGATAGATGGATGGATGGATGGATGGACAGACAGCAGGTTCTAGGCGACAGACAAAGGGCAGTTTAAACACCCTTAAAGGACAACATTGGTGTTACCAGGGCCTCACACTAGAGCCAGGCCTGAAGTTGAGGCTCATATGCGAGCACCTGGTGGCCAGGTCAGGGTCAACGGGCCTTAGTCATGCTAAACCTGAAGAAATGACGTGGGCTTACCACCCGCAGTAAGGCCCACAAGGGGTTGGTGCCGTGTGACTTAGTTGGCAGTCATGGGCAGGGACCCTGGCAGCCCTGGACAAACGTTCTAACTATGGGGACATGGAATATCACCGTGTTGGGGGGAAAGAAGCCCAAACCGACTACACCTTGGGACCCAACTCCTTGAGAGAGGCTGGACACTCTTCTATTCTGGAGTTGCTCACGGTGAGAGGTGGCGTGCTGGAGTAGGCTTGCTTATAGTCACCCAGCTTGCCAGGCGTGTGCTGGAGTCCTGCAGGTCAGGGAAAGGACTCTCACTGCGGCCTTTGGACAGAACGGCAGTGTAGAGTACCCAACCTTCTTGCAGGCACTGGGAGGAAACTCATAGTTTACGGAAAAGAACTCCTCCTGAGGACTCAATGCCCATGTGGGCAATGACAATGACACCTGGAGGGGCGTGATTGGGAGGAACTGACCATATGTACATGAACAGATATGACGTAAGGATCCAGGGACATTTCATGTCCAACGATGCTCGGAGTACATGGAGGGGAGGCAAGTGCATTACTCACTTTAACACCAGAGATGCACAGATGCACTAATCCCTCTCTGCCCAACTCTCTCAACAGGTTCTACACCCTCTGCAGCCCACAAAGCTGCTGGTCCTGACAACATCCCTGGACAGCTATTGTCTTCTTCTCCTATCGCCTAATTCCGTTTTTCAGGGGTTGCCACAGCGAGCCAACAATTTCCATCTCACCCTGTCCTCTGTATCCTCAACTCTAACTCCAACCACCTCTATGTGCTCCTTCACCGCATCCATGAATCTCCTCTTTGGCCTTCCGCTTCATCTCTTACCTGGTAGCTCCTTGTCTAGCACCCAATATAAATATTCTTCACCCAATATAACCACTGTCCCTCCCATCATGGCTGGTCTCACAACTGTCCTATAAACCTTTCCCTTCACCTTAGCTGACACTCTTCTATCACAAATCACTCCTGAGACCTTTCTCCAGTTGTTTCATCCTGCCTGTACTCTATTCTTCACCTCTCTTCCACAGTCTCTACTGCTCTGAACGGATGAGGCTAAGTATCTAAACTCCTCCAACTTCACTGCTCCTCGTAACATCACTGTTCCACTGTTTCCCTTTTCATTCACACACATCTACTCTATCTTGCTACGACTGACCTTCTCTCCAGTGCAAACCTCCACCTTTCTAGGTTCTCTTCTAGCTGTTGCCTGCTCTCACTGCAGATCATCTGCAAACATCATCATCCATAGAGACTCCTGTCTGACCTCATCTGTCAATCTGTCCATCACCAGAGCAAACAAAAAGGGGCTCAAGGCAGATCCTTGATGAAGTCCCACCTCCACCTTAAAGTCCTCTCCTTCCACCTGCACACCTCGCCACCGTTGTAATGTTCCCATACATATCCTGCACCACTTTTCTAATCTGATCTACCTTCTCCCTGTTGGGGACTGGCTCCTTATTTCTACACTCCCTATCATTTTCTCATTTAACAACCTCAAAGTACTCCCTCCATCTTCCCAGCACACCTTCCTCACTAGTGATGACATTTCCACCTCTGTCCTTAATCAACCTCACCTGCTGCAGATCCTTCCCAGATTGGTTTATCTGCCTTGCCAATCTGTATAACTCCTTTTCTCCTTCCTTTGTGTCCAGCCTCTCATACAACTCCTCGTATGCCTTTTGTTTGGCCTTGGCCACTTTCCTCTTCACCTCCTTTGCACTCTCTCTAGTCTACTCCAGTCTATTCTCCTCTGTTGTCCCATCTCTTCTTTGCTAATCTCTTCCTCTGTACACTCTCCTGGACCTCATAATTCCACCACCAGGTGTCCTCCTTTCTCTGTCCAGAGGAAACACCTGGCACCTTCCTAGCTGTGATATCCAAATCATCTGGGAATTCCCCACCACAGCCCAGAACTGCTCTGACTTCTCTTGGAAAGTCTTCACAACATTCCTCTTTCCTTAACTTCCACCACTTGATCTTCTTGAAAACATACAGCTCATCAACATAGAGCTCGTCTTGAACAGGGTGTGACACATCAGCCCTGTAACCCCACCTCCCTCTTATAGCCTTTTGTTCTACAACAACCCCCCTTTCACAGGTATGCAGCCTCATTTGAGGTTAAATACCAGGATCTCCCCTGTAATCGGTTAGAACTGAAGAAGTCTCTTGGATGAGAGGTGAAACGTCTTCAAGAAACCTACTATGTCCAGTTGCTCTCAAAGTAACTAATTTTGGATCTCCTTTCTCTATCAAGCTCAGCACTGGTTCTCTCCAGGGCTGTGTGCTGACGCCCATCCTGTTCACCCTGCTTACACGGGACTGTGTAAGCAGGGTGAACAGCTGTACAGCTGACACAGCTGTAGTTGGACAAATCACCAACAACTACGAGTCCAACTACAGCCAGGAGGTTGAACACCTGGAGGGAAACACCTGGAGGGAAACACCAGGGAAAACAATCTCTGCATCAACGTGAATCAGACCAACAAGATTATCATTGATTACAGGTAGGGCAGACAGCCCCCCACCTACCCTGCATCAGAGGAACAGCAGTGGAATTTGTCTCCAGCTAAGGTAACTGGGCATTGATATCCCAGACGACCTCACCTGGAAGACCAACACCTCCTGTCTGGTTAGTGCCGGACTAGGGAGCCCAGTCCTAACATCTCTCTACAGATGTGTGGTGGAGAGTGTTTTGCAATCCTGCATCACTGTGTGGCATGGCAGCTGCTCGGCGGCAGAGAAAGAGTCTTTGCAGAAGGTAGTGAACGCTGCACAGAGGACTGTGGGACAAGCCATCCACCACGAACATCTACACCAGCAGATGCAGGAAACAGGCCTCTGGGATCATGAAAGACCCGACCCACTCGCCAAATTAACTGTTCTTCAGCCTCCCCTCAGCCAGGTGGTTGCGTAACATAAAAAACAGAAACACCAGGCTGAGGAACAGCTATTTCCCCGAAGCTGTTGATTTCTGGAGGAATACACAATTATCCCACACTGCTAATTGTCTCTATATTGCTTTTATCCAGGGGTCGCCAACCTTTTTGAAACTGAGAGCTACTTCAAGGGCACTGAGTAATGAAAGGGCTACCACTTTGATCACACAATTCACTCAGTTCATCTTTAATTAAATTAATTAAATTAAATTATATTAATGGCATTTTACATGAAGACATTGATTGTTAATGATTGATAATTTAGCAATAACGATTCAGAATGATTCAACAGGGTAGGAAACAGATAAACTTCAACATTCTGCAGGAAACCACATCCAATTTTTCAAGACGCTATTAATTTTCATCAAATCATGAACTCTGCACCATGTTTGTACGAATGATCAATTCTGTAAGATTTGACAATTTAAGCTGCCTTTAACTTGTGGATCTTTTCTGTCTGTAGTGCGCTGCTGGGTGGGTAGTTAGCATGGTAACTTTTGTGACAAGTGCTGAAGTGTCACTCCACATTGTGCCCGCTTTGCCGTCGCCACAGTCAATGAGACACGCACAGTTTTCTTTCACATAAGTAAAAAATAATTCTTCCTCCCATTCACTGAAAAAAAACAATACGTTTTCTTCCTTTTTCCACCATGTTTATGTGGGTAGAAATCGCTTTCGTCTCCTTATCTTCGCAATGCTCAAGACCAAGGCTAAGTTTGTCATGCGCACTAGACTGAACTCTGCCCCATTCTACGTCAGAATTCTCATATTAGCGAACTCTGCTACTTTATGATTTTTTTAGGTATTTTTATGTATTTTTTATACATTTTGTTTTTTATTTACATCAATGTAAATGCAATTAAAAAAGAATGGCAACACAATTTGATTAAATTTAAGACAGTCATAGTTCGTGATTAGGTCTATTTTTAGAACTGGCTTGCGGGCGACTGTCATGGTCGACACAGTGCCCGCGGGCACCGGGTTGGCGACCCCTGCTTTTATCTGTCTAATGTTTTCTTGCCTCCTCCTTCTCTTCCCTTCCCTTCCTTTCCCTTCACTTCCCTTCACTCCCTTCACTTTACTTCTCCTTCTCACCTTTTCTTCCCCTTGTTCTGGAACAAGGGTATCCTATTTCATTCATCATATATCTAAAATGTGTTGCAATGACAATAAAGCTTCCTTGAATCTTTGAATCAGTGCACTGATTCACCCTAGGACGAAATTGTTTTGGAAAAGTTCACAGAGGCCATTTGTGGAAGATAATCAATCAACCTCGAAGAAATTCTAGTAAACTGTCCGGCACCTCAGAAAAGGGAAACAGTTGTCCATCAACACTGTTTGGACATAGGGAGCATATTCAGATAGGGAGTTGTTGACCTTGTTATCGGACGGCCTCTTGGGGAAAGTGTACTCCACCGTATTGGTGCAGAGAATTCAGGCAGATAGTCAAACCTCTGATTCAAGAGAAACAATGTGGTCTTGCCCTGGTTGTGGAACACTGGACCAGCGCCACGAACCATCGCGGTGAAGAAAGAGCTTAGCACATTAACTGGTCAATCTACATTCCTACTCTCACCTATGGTCATGAACTTTGGGTCATGACCAATAGAGCGCTATCCCCAATACAACAGCTGAAATTAGCTTTCTCTGTGGGATAGCAGGGTACTCCCTTAGAGATAAGGTGAGGAGCTCTGTCATCCGGGAGGAGCGCAGAGTAAGGCTGCTGCTCCTTCACATCGAGAGGAGTCAGTTGGGGTTGCTTGTGCATTTACATCGGATGGCCCCTGGAAGCTACCCACGGAAGGTGTTCGGGTCCTGTCCCACTGGGAGGAGACCCAGAGGAAGACCCAAGACACGCTGGAACGATTGCTTGTTGTTGTTGCCCAGCTCAGGATCGGCTCAGTGTTCCATAACACAGTCATTTCTAAAGCAAGTGTTATGGTTCCCATCACGTCACATCCTGGATAGACTGACATCACACAACTCAACCACCAAAAACAAACATGTGCCTATGCATTTTTTAGGCTGCCAACATGACTGATTATGGGGTAAGTCAGTTGAGATTACCTTTAATACGAATACTCAGAACAGAGCTGTTTATCATAACAAAACTTCTGAAGAAGAAACTTCTACCTGGCTATACTCCTACAGATCAATGGATAAATATTTATATTTTACAAGCATACCTTTTCTCCGATTACACCAACAGGTCCTGTGGCGCCCTTTGGCCCATACTCTCCTCTTCGTCCCTGGAACATAAGTTCATAAAAAAAAAACATGTCCAAAGGCAAAGTCAGCTGAAGGGCTAACATCCTGATCAGAACCCATACCAGCTCTCCTTTTGTCCCTGGACGTCCAGCAGTTCCCTATAAAACATAGCATTTAGATGGATTACTGAATACCCACATTTATTTATATTGACTTACATTTAATTTTATTTGTTTAAAGTAGTGCAGGGGTGTCCAAACTGTTGGTTGGTTGGAACAAAAACCAGCAGCCACACCGGCCCTTTGTGGAACAGTTTGGACACCCCTGAAGTAGTGAAATTATACTTACTGGGCTTCCTTTTTGTCCTGGGGCACCAGGTGACCCAGGACTTCCCCTCTCGCCCTGCAGAATATTTATCAAGTTATCCCTATCCATTCAAAGATATGTTACATATTAAGCTCTAAAAAAGGACAGGTTTACCTTTGGTCCAGCCTCTCCTGGAATTCCTGGGGGACCAGATCGTCCTGGACGTCCAAAGTCCCCCTGAAAACAAAACACAAGTGAGTCTTAAAGTCTCAAGTAGGGATGGCTAATATTATCGGGACGATATCAGCAACTTAAAGAAAAAGTTTTACTCTTTTTACTGCAGCTGTTTCTATCTGTGCATATTTATATTTCCTATTGTTGTGAGGGATGAATGAGTCTGGTTCAAAATGTCAATCGTTGTTTGGAAAGTTTTTCTAGACATTTCTTGTTTACATCAAATCTGGCACAAAGGACTGTTTCAGACAAAATCGGTATTGGTTCATACCTGTATCAAGAATTAAGTGTTTGGGCAAATCATGGTTAATATCGGTATCTGTAAATGTTAATATCGGACATCCCTAGTCTTAAAGACAATTTCAATATCTTAAAGTATGTGGGTTTTTATTATATTTCACCTTCTCGCCATCTGTTCCTGCAGGACCACGTTCACCAACATCTCCAGGGTGACCATCAGGACCCTAACATAAATTGAAAGCTATCATACAAACATGAACTAAGGACAATACTTCCTAGCTGATCTAAACAGATACTTACCCTGTCTCCTGGGTCTCCTTTACAACCAGGAGCACCAATTCGCCCAATTTTCCCCTGAAACAGAAATTCTTAGCTTAGTCAGTCAATCATATATGCAAACATAATGTAAGCATTTTAGCTGAGAAAGTAGTTCATCACAACCACAGTGCAGTCCTCTGTCTTACTACCTTTTGTCCATCTGTTCCTTCACGTCCCGGAATTCCACCAACACCCTTAAAATGAGGAGACAATTAAGAAATATAAATGTGTTCTAAAATTATGATTTAATCACTTTCACTAGTATAAAATATTTATATTTAATATCAACTTGCCTTTTTGCCTTGAGCTCCTATTTCTCCCTGTTGGTGAAAACATATTGAAATGTCAAATACAGTGAAATTCTTCCCATTAATACTTATGGTGAAGGAATAAATCACTGGCTCACCTTATCACCTACTACACCTTTTTCTCCCTGTAATAATGAAGATAAATTACAAATAGATAATGGATTTAAAGTAGATACATAACTATTAGGTTTGGTGTGAGGGAAACGATAGATTGGATCTTACTTTGATACCGGGCTGACCGATGGGACCCTCAATACCTGGATCTCCTGGTCGACCTCTTTCTCCTTTGATTCCTGGTTCACCATTGTCTCCTTTGGCCCCCTGTATTCAATGCAAAGAATTAAGCATTCCTTTACATACCATACAGGAGAATTAAATTCATACATTCTTGATAAAAGATGATCAACAAGGATAACCTCTTCTTTCAAATGTGGTTGGTATTAAATATAGTTTAGTAACAAAAACATTATCTTAAAGAGTAACTAATCTGCTGCAATATATTATTCTGATGATTTTTCAATTCATTTCTAATCTATTCTTCCTAACAAAATATGTTTTGTTAGGAAGCTTTTTGTACCGACACAACACACAAAAATCCAGGTAACCTATAACTACAAATACCATTCCTAAATATTTGTGCATATGATTAACTTACCTTTTGTCCCCTGTGGCCTTTTGGACCAGGAGGGCCAGGTGTTTCAAGACAGGAAACCTTATAGCACTGCCATATTAGAAATAAAATAATTATTCATTGTCCCATTTACTCATGGAAATGTTTAAAATAGTGTAACTCAGAGTGAAATTGTTCTTCATCTAACCTCCATATATGCTACATGTTTCTGTAAAGGAAAAGGAGAACATGCGTTAAAATAAGATAAGATATTTATTTATTAGAATGCTTATTTGTTTGTGTTTCTTGTTATACCATTGTGGTAATGATGCGGTCTATGGTGTCTGTCTGTATAATGGCTCTGCCCTGGCTAAGGTCTACAGCCATAAAGTTCCTTCGGTAAACCATGGCAGGAGAATTTGCAATCTCCCTCAGACCGGTCTCTTCTATATTATTAGATGCAGCCACAACAAATATCTTGATTCCTTCATCTCGAGCTCTCTCTGCTGCCACCTTGATGCCACCACATGGGTTTCCAGTCACATGACCATCAGTGATGACTACTGCAAAGCGCAGGGCCTTAGGGTAGGAGGGGGAACGCAACATTTCCTGGGTCATGTTGGCAAGGGCACAGTCAATGAAGGTGCCCCTTCCAAGGTAGTTGATTGCTCTTAAACCCTGGAAAAGGTTAAGATGAGATTGCAATTAATAGCAAAGTAATTCTTTTTGAAAATGCAGTTGTTTACGAACACTCCATCCATCTGAGAATAGGAATTCAGATTCAATCTTTTAGATAGATTCAATCTTTCTGGTAGATGGGCAATTGGTTTGTAACTCACAGTAATGAAGTCATTTTTAGGTCCAATGCGACTGAAGACCTGCTGCCTCATAGAGAAATGTAGTCCACCAATGTTCCAGTTGATGTTCACAGAACCTCTGATTTCATCGTCTTCCAAACGCTGTACAAACTGTTCTGTGAATTTCTACAAGAACAACAGACAAGGCACATCACACAATTAGGAAAATGTGAAAACTTTAAAGTTGTGTGCATTATATTTGACTTGATAAACACAGTTAAGATGAAAATACAACCTTGATGCTCTCCACAAGGGATCCAGGAGGAGGTTCCTGTAGGGCAATGGTCTCGGATGTGTCAATGGTGAAGTAAATGTCAATGGGACATTCATTTTTCTCTGTATCTTTAAAACAGAAGAAGGAACAGAAGTATGACTTCTCATTTAATTGTTTTAAACATAGTTTGCAGGAGTGTGATGATTCACTCACATAACGATCCGATTCATATCTCGATTCACAGACTACGATCCGATTCAGGAACGATTCATAAAAATATTAAACGATCTATCCAGTTCGATCCGATTCGGTCCAGTTTGATTAGTTTTTTAAATCTTGAAAAATAATGTTGCAACTCCACTTTCAACAACACTATACAGCTGCCAGTCTTTTTTAGTTTAGTTAAAAGGGGAAAATTGAATTTCATTTTCACCATAAACACATGGTTATATAAGAAAGAATCATCCAGAGGCTAGTTTTTATTTGTTGTCCCCTGGCTATGCTGTAAAAAGGCAAGAAGCACACAACACATATACAATAGAAAATACATATGCAAACACTTTTTATACAATTAAGAATTTTTTTCAGCTTCATCTGGCATCTCCTTTCGAATTCCATGAACATTTACTTGATTTTTTTTTTTCATAATTTGTCAATATGGCCTTTAAAGGAGAGCTGGGAATCTAATACTAAGCCAAGATATATATACCCATTGACAATTTGTATTTTATCCCCATTAACAAGTATATCAGGATCAGGTGACAGTTGTTTTAGTGAAATACATCCCTACCGTTTTAGAAAGGTTAAGCTGTAGACAAAATTCGAATCATCGGACCGTTTTACTGCATTATCGATCGTTCGGGGCTTTTTGGTCCGGTGCACTCGGATTGTGTAGGTCACAGACGAATAATCGATCTAAAACGAATAGATTGCGCACCCCTAATAGTTTGCCAAAGTTGGTACTTACTGCTGCACTCAGGAGCTTGGCCATGAGCTAGGGCTCCCAGGAGAAGGCAGAGCCCAATTTTCTGTAGCGCCAACATCTTCTTTTTTCCTATATGACAGTTAAAAACGATCAGTATATGTCTTTATGGTCAGTCTATTTTCTTTTTCAAGCTTTGATTGATCTAAAGAACAGTATCAATGACAGTTAAGCCAGGAGCATACAGTTTTAAAAAACATAATTTGACCACCTGTGTCCTGCCACAAGTCTCTGCAACGGATTGTGAGAGCAGCTGAAAAGACCTCCCTTCTCAACATCTACAACGCCCATCTCACTCGCAGGTTCATCAGGATTGCAGTTGACCCCTTCCACCCCGCTTACAGCTTGTTCAGCTTGCTGCCATCCGTTAGGAGACTGCACAGTCTTACAACCAGGACCAGCAGACTCAAAGAAAGTTTCATCCACCAAGCTGTCACCAAGATTCAACAAACTACCTCTTCTGCTCCACACACCCCCTTTCACACACAATCCCTACTCACCCTTGACTGCACTGCCCTTCGCATCCCCTTCTGTCACACATAGTCCCCGCCCTGCCTTTGGCCCTGCCATCTCAGCTCTTACCTGGCTAAAACTGGCTGTTCCTCTACATACACAGTTCCTGCTTTCCAACACACACTGTTGGATTGTATTAATGCAATACAATCAAGATGTATTAATTTGCACTCTTATAAAAAGACTGTGCAAACATTGCACTACCACACTGTATTTTCCACAGTACCACTATGTTTCAATTATTCATTGTACCATATACTATATGTTACACTGTATCACTGTATTTCAGAATTTATTGCACTATTATAAAAAGACTCCTCAATTTGCACTACTGCACTGTACTGCAATGTATAACATTGTTTCAAGCACTACGTCATCCTCAACAAAATAATAATTATTTGACTGCAATCTTATTTTCTATGGTTATCATAATACTGAACTGCTACAAGTGTGTTTGGTTGTTCATACAATGTCCATTGATTCACCTCTTTTCTTGTAAATATCTACCTCTCGTAATATATTGTACTGTATTTTATATTGTGTTGTATGCAATTTCATTATGCTATATTCCCTGAATATATGGTGTGTCTGAAATAAAGTTGACTTTGACTTTTGTTCTTCAATTCCTTGTTAATTTTAATGCCTGGTATTTTACCTGAAGAATACAATGGATGGGAAAGTGGCTTAAGCTTGTTTTTTTTTTTTTGCAATACAATACCATAGTCATGTATTGTATACCAAGAATTAAAGTAATTCTATTACTATCAACAAAACCATGAAAAGGGTGGATATTAGCTCTATCTAATTTTTCTTTTCTTTGACTGTAGTCATTGTGTATACACACCAGTCCATTCTAATTCATCACAAACTTCGGTCATTTTTTTCATTATTATTATACTGTATTAACCTTATTTGGAAAACCATGGAAGAAAGCGCTACAAAAACCCTGACGAGCAGCACTTCTGACAAAACTGTATCTGCTGCTCTCTAGTGGACGTTTCGGATTTTTTTTTAAACCAACGACGGTTTATCAGTCCATCACAGAGTGAATATATAATTTTCTATAGCAAATTATATATTCAACTATATATATTTAATTATACTATATAAATGTATACTATATATATATATATATATATATATATATATATATATATATATATATATATAAATTCAAATAATATTCTA
>JAFBJS010004828.1:137090-184076 GCA_016785265.1 Paraplagusia blochii
AAATTCAAATAATATTCAATTATATTAACCCTAACTCTGATTTAAACAAAGGGTATTTACTTCAAGTACATACCCTTAGTTTAAATAAGAGTTTTTACAATCTGGGAGAGAACTACACGCTGTAAGCAAGGCAGCAAGCAAAGTCTCCTCAAAGCAGTTTCCTGGTCGCATAACATAAGGGAAGTCAAAAGTCAATTTCTTAGAATGACTCTAGACCAGTGGTTCTTAACCCATTCTCAGAACCCTACTTTAGTAGGATGAGTCAATGTGTCTTGACCTCCGGTGTCGAAACCAGGTTAAGAACCACTGCTCTCGACTATTACAATGGAAATACTTCTTTCTCTGTGTTTAATTACCTTGGGATACCTTTGGATTTTTCAATTTAAATAATTAAAGATAATTTTGGGCATTTGAAATGCACAACTTCTGCTCGTGTATTGCTTGTTAAACTTTACATTATTATTAATGGAAACTTTATATAATTGTTGCCTGCTTCCCTTAAAAGCAATGAGAAACATCAAAACAGCAAATGTTTTGAGTAGTATAGCTACTTTTGCTTCAAGTTTGTTTTATTCTGAACTAATCTCAGTGGCAACTCATGGCCTTGAACACTCATGGCCTACACCTGGGGACACAGTGTCTTTGTATGATGTTGGGGAAGGTGGGTGCTAGGTGAAGAATGAATGAAGGTAACATAGCGTATTGTCCATTGCAGAAAAACCTGATTAGTTGAGAGCAGTGTAAAATGTCGTTGTAAAATGTCATTGCAAAAATGTGTTCTATATATAATATTTTCTTTTACCAATGCCAGTATGTGAAGTATGTCTGAAAATAAAATATGTGTGGGTCCATTTTTTTTACTTTTTAGAGGACCGGGAGGTGGCGAGGTGACAAGCACAAATTTTTATTGTTAGGTTTCCAAATGGAGGTATGGAGGCAAATACGGTTTGGGAAACACTGCCCTATCAAATGAATTATGTCCCCTGCATTTTTTGTCTTTGGGGAGATTAATGAAGAGTAAATTATTTTATTGTGGTCATTGATATAATTGAATTCTATTTAGCAATTTGACAACCATTCCCGACGTTTATCTAAGTTATATTGCCTCTTCATTTTCGCCGAACCGTAAATTGTACATGGTTCCCTCTAGCGGGCAGGCTCTTGTGTAACGATTGGCAGAAAATCAATCATTTTTTAATCACTGCACAACTCACAGACCCATACATACCAAACAACAAAGGGTTTTGTTTATGCAACATTATGTTTGGGGATATAAAACTGTATGTTTTATGGGTACTAACTTTGCGAATGTAAATATTTTATTAGCGGGGTTTTCAATGCCAGAAACATTAGATTAGTTCATTATAATGGAACAACGCATGCAAAGGAGTGGAAATAGACACAGAACCGCGCAATAACGAACAGGGAAAAATGAAAAGCAAAGAAGAATGTGGCACATTGTAGTGCGTCAAAGTTTTACGTACCAAAACTTTTTCCACCGCTCGCTGGTTATCTCATCTCATAAAGAAGGCAACTGAGGGAAAATGGCGATGGGTAGAGGGAAATAAAGAAATTTAGATGCAGTGCTTTCTCTTCACTCAGAAGAGCCGTCCGCCTCTGTTGTCGGTTCCAGTCCCAGCAACAGCCTCTAAGCCCTCCTCTCTTTTACGCTTTTCCGTCTTCTCAACGCGCACGACGCACCATGTTGCCCACTAATAGCCGCTTGAAGGCGCTGTAGTTCCGCGGTAACGCGCGCGTGTGAGGGTGCGCATCGAAACGTATAAAGTGCACGTGTGTTGTGGCAGTACGCGCCAAATCTTGGCTGCAGCGTTTGATCTGCTCTCCCTCTCAGAGCCTTTTTAAATTCTAGCAACAGATGTGAAAGTCTGTGTTACATCAGGGGAAAAGAATAGGATGCATCCCTGTTATAGAGACGTAGCACAAAATATCTCTAAACCTCACCACACTAATGATAAACTTCAAACAACTGTTTGCACTATAACAACTTAGGTTACTGCACTCTATATATTATATACTATGTTCCTTCAATCTACCCCCCCACCCCATCAGCTGTCTCATGTTTCAATCAATCAATCAGATTTTCCCCAAAGTTTCCCCTTCTATTGCTGACAGAAACGGCAGTACTGGGTTCTGCTGTCCAATTTAAATTGGTTTTCAAAAATGGTAATGTAGGACTTCTCCTTAACATTCCATTTTAATAGAAATGCGGTTTAAACATACATTTCCATCCCTTTATTTTGCTGTGTATAAAGGAATACTTTGCATTCTTTCTAAATCAAAAAGTTTATTTTCTATTCAAATAATTTAGTTGGAATTAAGTGGACTTCTTAGTGCTTGAAAGACATTTCTTTCCTCAACTGCTCAATGACATGACAATATCAATTACACTGCCCCATTATATCCCCTGGCATGTCCAACTGGGAAAAGGCCCAAGCAACCCCCAGCAAACCTTCTTAGTACAAATCACATGGTTGTTGTAAATGTGCATTGAAAGAAGTGCAAAAGCAGTCTCTCTCCCCAAACAGGAACAATGGATGAGCTGGCAAGGTCAGCAGCTAAAATCAGAGAGAGTACTCTCCAATAAGCTCCAAACTCCAGAAAATTTATTTGTGTGGTATCTTGAGGACCCACCATGTCACATCTGCCAAACTCCAATGATTCTCAAACACATATTGATTGATTGTAAGACGAGCCTCAATGAAGGGCGCCAGACATGAAGGCACAACCACCAAGAGCAACCAAACCCATCAAAACACTAGCATTCCTCCATTGAGGGACCGAAAAGGTTGAACTATCTATTCACCAAAAACCGGACACTAATTTTCCCACTTGAGACTGTAGCCCACTGATCAACGGTGGATGTTCAACTGCATTGATTTTGCTGTGATATGTATATAATGTATATAATATAATTTCTCTCCCTAGACCTTCTCCCCAGTCAATATACTGTGTTCTGGTCAAGACAAGGGGTGTATGTATGAAAGGAAAGCAAACTCATTGTGACATTGTAATTCACACCACAGCACACAATGAAATGTAACCTCAGCATTTAACCCATCACCAAAGTTAACAGTGGAGAGAGATGGAGAGATGTGGAGTGAAGACGGTGCCATGCTGAGTGGACCTCAGTCGTATCCGGGTAGATGGATTCAAACTTGGAACCCTCCAACCCCAGTCCAGTTCTTTAACCACTAGGCTACCACTGCCCCGGCAGTAACCGCTCGATGTGTGAACAGCAATGTTCACCGATCAAATCTAGGATGAAGGTAACATACCTACCTGAATGCTGAGGGTGTGTCAGCAGATCCACTCGACAATGCTGCGGGAGAAAAGGAACATAAGCAAAGGAATGAACTTAAGATTGACTGAGGAGATAGAGACTGAGAGCACATTGCCGTGGCCTAGAATGATTGATCTTCTGCACAGTCACAAGTAGCAGTAGGGAAGAATCCCTACCACGACCCCACCAAATGGGGCCCTTTCCCATATTCTGGGAAAAGGGTCAAATGGTCAGTGTAGGATGAATCACAGTTGAAAAAATGTGGCTGGCCTTGCTAGCACAAGTGGAGATCCAACAGGTGAAAACACCACAAAGGGACATCACCTGTGATTCAGCGTGGTAGAGTCAGATAGTAAGGCAAGTAGACACAAATTCTGTCAGGCTGTAAAAAAGTTGAAGATAGCAGTGGCTAAAACAAAGGCTTGTGGTGAGCTATAGAAGAAGCAGAAACTTCTTTCTCTGCATCTTCCATCGTCTCCATAGTCTTTTGGAACTCAGATTTAGTCAAATTTAAATGTGTTTATTTCTGGGGTGAACATATGCACATGTACAGCCATGTAGCCAATAGTGATGGTATAAAACCAACTTGAACTACCCAGTGATGTTTCTCCTTGGAAGTTGTTAATTCACCCTCCAACTCTCCTCTCAGTTGAGCTCACCAGAGAGCTTTTTTATCCCCATCTGGCCCTTTACCAAAATGTTTTTGGAAATGACCATTTCTTTGGAAACCCCTGTTAGTTCAGGTCAACTAACAACAACTGGAATATTGTTTAATGGGTTGTAGGAATATGTGTTGGTAGTTCCGTGGAAGAATTTCAGGCAGTTCAATAAATTTTTCTCTTAGGATAGAGAGATTAAAGGGCAGATGCAATCACACAATCAAATTTTATTTACATAGCCCCCATTTACAAATCGATTCAAATCAGAGCTTTAAAGGGTTGGTAACATCCTTTGTCCTTCGACCCTCAGCCAGGGTAAGAAAAAACTACCAAGGGAAAAAAAAAACTTTCAACTGGGGGAAAAAACAGTAGGAACCTTAGGGAGAACCACAGGTGAGGGATCCACTCCCTTGACAGACAGGCTGTTGAGGTGAGGTTTCTTCAATGAAGACATGGTAGGACTCAATTGCACTGGGAGACTCGCCTTTGGTTTTTAAGGATTTATTTAGCAGAAAAAACAACAAAACCTGACAAACTTAACATGCACTTCTTAAGCACTCTTAACTCTAATCTTCTTAAATGGTTTTGCTGTTTCCAAACAACTTAGTATAAAAATACAATAAAATAAAACAAGTACAAAGGTACAACACAGTTGAAGTTCTTCTAGTAGCTATATATAATGTCAGTAGTGATAACAGGCTTTGATCCTCCTGGTCCTGGTCATCATATTCCTGGTCATCTTAGTCCTGGTTATCCAAGTCCTGGCATCGGCCCATTCATCAGCAACAGCAGGAATGGGAAAGAGAAACAGAAAAAAACATAGTTTAAAACAGATTTTATAAGATTGAGAGAGATGTGTGGAGCAGAGATTGAAACAGGGAGGAGGGGTGCTGAGACATTCTAAGTAGATAGGTTATCTATTATCTGTGTTGATGGTCTGCCCTTCAGTTCACAGGATGTTTGGTTCTGCTGCATAACTTGTCTTTGCATACACTAACAACAGTGCCACTAATGTGTTATCCAGCACAGGACTCAGGAGGCAAAGTCAGGAAGTGAATCCTCCTTCAAGATTTTCAGCTAGTTTATGGGTGATAAACTTATAAACATGGCTAAACTTTTTAGATTAATTGCATCGCACAGCAATTAGTGAGCAATGAGATTACAGCAATGTCAACAATGAAGATTATGAATGATAGAGGGCAAGCTTATTATGGAAATGTGTGGGCAAATTTGCAATCACATTCATAACTGAAGAGGGCTAGTCTGTTAACCAGGAGGGGGGACTTTAAGGGAACAACATTGAGAAATGAGCCTCTACACCATTTTAGCTGTGTACATCTGGGCTGTGCAAGAAAATAAGGCGAAGGTCCAAAAATGACAAAGCATTACATGTTTTTTGTCTCAATTACTTTTGATTTGAACACAGCACTAGAGTTGGGTAGATATGCATTGGATAGGTTAACCATAGTGGCTCACAATCTCTGAAGAGGCAGAGCAGTGAGGGTACAGGTTAAATATCTGTTTATCTCATGATTATATGTTTAATTCTCTATCAGACTGATTGTACTGCGACTGAGTTCTTCAACCTGCCCTTGAATCAGTGTCCATCACATTGTGTGATGCCAAATGTCTATCCAAAACTCAACAAATGCAGACATGGATAATCTAGGTAGGAGAGTTTAACACAAATTTTAAATAATTTATTGGAAGGATGTTGAAATTGTATCAGATGTGTCACATCTGTGCAAAAAAACAAAAAAGAAAAGGAGAAAGAAAGATGAGAAAAAAGAGGCAGCCAGAGAGATTTCACAGAGAATCTCTCTATGTGCTGGTGAGGCTTTCTCCATAAAAAGAGAGGAGGGAAGAAAAAGGGGCTTGTGCATATGGATGTGTGTGTGTGTGTGTGTGTGTGTGTGTGATGTGTTGTGGAGGTGGAGAGAAGCAAGGGCTTTGGTCTCTGACTCATTAAACAGGAATGGCCTTCCTCCCAAACTAGTCTGTCTATCTTTTCTCTCTCTCTTTCTCTCTCTCTCTCTCTCTCTATATATATATATATAGATATAGATATAGATATAGATATAGATATATATATATCACCATTATTTTTCATCTAGCAAACTTCATTTTTCTTTCTTTTGTTGTCATGAACTGAAGGACAGCCTTTCTCATGGGTTATTTATTTAAAGGTTAATGTGCTGGTTTAATTCAACTGCGTAGCATATGTGTTTTCACAAATCATACTTGACATAACACATATGTTGTTGCACAAATGCAAACAATAAAAGCTTAGATGTAGCTCCTGAGCCCAAATCAAATGTTACAGAACATATCAGCCTGATGTAAGGTTGTGAAGTAAACATGAACACAAAGTTGTCCATTTTTAAGTAATTTCTTTCCTTTCCCTTCTTGCCAGATGTGCTGTGTTTGGATGGGGCAGCTGGGAGTTGTTACTTGTCTGCATGTGTATACACACACAAGCACGTACACACACACACACACACACAAACACACATGTTGAACCGCATATGTGAAATCAGAGTTGATACCAATGAATTTCGGAGGAAATTATGTTAAAAAACAAATGTCAATTTGGTCAGCCAGTGGTCAGTAGCCTCCAAAAGGATTTTTTGTGAGCTCCGCCAAAGTCAATCCTCCAATGCAGCACTTCGCTGTTTTCCATGACAAACTGATTCAGAGTAAGTCTGCACTGGCAGGGTTACATTACCACAGCAGCCAAAGGGAGACAGTGTTCTCCACAAACCCCAGTGGGATTTTTCTTCTTTCTCAGTTATCCTTTCCACAGCTTATACATACAGTACACTGGCTGCTGAAACATTTTTAGTAATAAATAAAGACTAAAGAAGGCAGACATATATTAATCTTTCAAGACATTTAACATTTCTGTTTTTTGTCAGCCATAACAGTTTCTATTATTATAAATAGGGCTGGCAACTAATATATTGGCTTGCTAAATATCAAGAACATAAACCTTTTTGCTGTAGATTGTGTAAAAACAATAATGAGTCACTTTGAGCGAAGCAATGCCAGCAGCAGCCAAGATCAATGCTTTTAACTAGAGTTTTAGACCACAACACCCCGTACAGTCATTATGTCAATTTTTGTTATCTTCTTTGTTATTGCCTTCTTATACTTGTATACTAGTGTGTTTTTGCTCCCTCCCCTGTCCAGTGTTAGTTGTTAGTTAGTTAGTTGTAGCATTAACTGGTCAACGATGGCCTCTCTTTCGCTCTCTTGTTAAATATGCCACATGTTTAGCTACTCTCTTGCCTCTTTTAGGGAGGGTGATACTTGTAATTATTGTAAGTAAGGTTGGGGGCCAGGTTTAGTGGTCTATAAACGCTGCTCGGCATAGTGGAATTAAAAACGGTAACTTCTGTGATGCCGGACCAGCATACCACAGCTAGAGTCATTAGGGAGACAGCTAGGTGCTAGGCGTTTCCTCTGGACAGAGAAAGGAGAACAAAGAGACCTGGTGGTGAACTGATGAGGTTCAGGAGAGTGTTCAGAGGAAGAGATTAGAAAAGAAGAGATGGGATAGTGACAGAACAGAGGAGAATAGACTGTAGTACAGAGAGAGGGCAAGGGAGGTGAAGAGGGCCAAACAAAAGGCATACAAGGAGTTGTATGAGAGGTTAGACACGAAGGAGGAGAAAAGGAGTTATACAGATTGGCAAGGCAGAGAAATCAATCTGGAAGGATGTGCAGCAGTTGAGTTTGATTAAGGATAGAGATGGAATTGTTCTTACCTGTGAGGAAGGTGTGCTAGGAAGATGGAGATAGTACTTTGAGGAGCTGTTGAATGAGGAAAATGATGGGAGGGAGCGTAGGAATGAGGCGTCAGTTCCTAACAGGGATTATTAAATCAGATTAGAAGGGATTCAGAAAAGCTCTGAATAGGATAAAGAATGGAAAGGCAGATGGTCCCGATGACATAGCAGTGGAGGTATGGAAGTGCTTAGGTGAAAAAGGGTTACATTTTCTGACGCGGTTGTTCAATAGAATTTTAGAGACAGACAAGATGCCTGATGAGTGGAGGAAAAGTGTTCTTGTGCCAATTTACAAGAAGGGTGATGTGCAGAGTTGTAGCAATTAAAGAGGGATAAAGTTGATGAGCCACACCATGAAGATTTGAGAAAGAGTAACTGAGGCGAGGTTGAGGAAAGAGGTAGAGATTTCCAAGCAACAGTATGGGTTTATGTCGAGAAAGAGTACCACAGATGCAATATTTGCTTTGAGGATATTGATGGAGAAGTACAGAGAAGGTCAGAAGAAGCTTCAATGTGTTTTGTAGATTTAAAAAAAAGGCCTATGACAGGGTGCCAAGGGAGGAATCAGGATATGTATGAGAACAGTACAACAGTGGTGAGGTGTGCAGTTGCAAGGACAGAGGACTTTAAGGTGGAGGTGGGACTTCATCAAGGATCAGCCCTGAGCCCCTTTTTGTTTGCTCCTGTGATGGACAGATTGACAGATGAGGTCTGCATTGTGATCTGCAGTGAGAGCAGGCAACAGCTAGAAGAGAACCCAAAGAGATGGAGATTTGCACTGGAGAGAAGAGGAATGAAGGTCAGTTGTAGCAAGATAGAGTAGGTGTGTGAATGAAAAGGGCTCAACTGTTCAGAGCAGTGGTGCCTGTGGACGAGAGGTGAAGAATAGAGTACAGGCAGGATAGCACTGGAGAAGTGTCTGAGGAGCAGACATGAGGACTCAAGTCAGAGACTCGGACTCGAGTCGCACTTAAGTCGCACAAATAAAGACTTGTGACTTGACTTGAGACTTGCCCTGTAAGACTCGAGACTTGACTCGGACTTCGGCGTTATGACTCGCGAGTCGTAAATAAGGTCCATAAAGGTTATTTATTTAAACGTCCAGCCGGACGTTTAATTTAAGTAGAGGCTTTGCTTTAGACTTCCGCATTTATTGCGAAGTCTTACTCACAGAATTTGGTCACTGTCGGCCGTAACCACGCCAATACATAGACCAAACACAGATCTGCGGAGTCTCTCTCACTCTCACACACTTCTGCTCCCCCGCCTCCTTGCTCATGCATTCACCCAGACGCATTCACAGACCATGGAAAACAACAGAATTCTTTGAAAAATTAACTAAAACTAAGTTCATGAATGTAGACAAAAGCGGCAAAAGAAAGAGAAAAAAACTGATGCGTGCTCTTGGGGAAACGTCTGGGGGAAAGACGCTCCGTAAGACCCTTTGTCGTCCGCATTACTGTATGAAAACAAATAGACGCACGTCACCTTTTTTCCTCCGAATTTTTCCTGGGTCCCGTCTTCACATTTCCCGATTCCCGGGAAATGGTTCTGATTGCATTTCCAAGGAATCCGGGTACCCGGATTAAACCCTAAACGTTACCGTTAGCAAACAAATTCAGCCACAGTTATAGTCTGTTGGCTTTTATACTTCAGTCCACTGCGTTTAGCGGCAAGTAGCAGCCTGCGTGTATTGAGCCTAACGTTAATTCTAGGAATGAATGGCTGTTTTAGTTTAGACTAATGTTGTCACTGACATAACAGAAATGGAAACCTCTCCTTAAACAGCATGTAATGCATATGATTTCTTAGCCTAAGCACATTCACAGTGGCACTCTAGTACAGTACCGTACATACAGTACTCAGTTATATATTTTCATTTTCCTTAATTTGTTATTTTCAGTTGATGAAGGACAAGACCACTTATGCAAATCAGTTTGTATGTATTCTGTAGTATTCACGAAATACCGTGTTCAAGCTTAAAGCTTTTGGTGGTGTTTCTTCACATTGTACATGCACACTGCATTGTTTTGATCAACTTTGATGGTGTAGTGTGCAATAGCATATTATAGGCCTATAGTACAATACAGTGCAGTACAGTACAGTGCAGTACATACTTTTAATCCAAAATAACACTGCAATGCATTATTATCTCGGATAGCGTCTAATATGAAAACTTACAGCTATTTGTGACTTGAGACTTGACTTGGACTTGGGAAGAAAGACTCGAGACTTGACTTGGACTCGCACATAAAGACTCGAGACTTGAACTTGGAAAAAGTGACTTGTGAACATCTCTGCTGAGGAGTGATTTGTGATAAAAGAGTGTCAGGCCTAAGGTGAAGGGAAAGGTTTACAGGGCAGTTGTGAGAGCAGTGGTTCTTAACCTGGGGTTGATCGAACCCTAGGGGTTCAGTGATTCGGTGTCTTGACTTCCGCGGCAGAGGAAGACAAGACACACCAACTCACCCTACTAATGTAGGGTTCGGTGACTATGATATGAATATGAAACTGGTGGGGTTTGGTAGCTCCAACTGTCAGATCTGTCTTCCCTTCATGCTGTCTTGTCTTTTTTTCTGTCAGGTCGGTCTGTCTCCCCTTCCTGCATTGTCTGGTCGTCATTGTCATCACGCTCACCTGTGTCTCTCTCATTAGTCTCACTGGTCTCGCCCGGTGCCTTGTGTATATATACCCCTTTCCCTCACTCCATTTTTTTTTTTTTTTTTTTTTTTATTTCCAATCTCCTCCTTTTTTTTTTTTTTTTTTTTTTTTTCAAATCAAGTCCTGTTACGTTTATGCCTGGCCATTTGTCAGTGAATTTTCAGTTGTGATAATTTTGTTATTAAATCCCTGAACTGTCAGTCTTGCATCTGGGTCCTAACTCCTGCCATGTCACGCCATGCCTTTCCAAGACCAATCTGACACCAACAAGGTTAAGAACCACTGGATTAGGGATACTATGATATACATATACATATATGATATACATATGATATACATATGCTATTATATGATACTATGATTTGTACTTTAAAATAATTCATTTTTGTGTTGTGGTTAAAGATAACACTAAAAGGGTTTAAAGGTTTATTAAGAGGATTTTCTTTTGAAGGTCGAATTTCTGTTGACCTCACTTCCTGATGGGTCACCTGTGTTGGCAATTTCCTGTTTGCTTTTTCTCCTGCTAAGGAGTGAGATTGACATGCGGTATATGTTCAGAACAGTGACGTGCGGTGAGGTTCATGCCTGGTGAGGGGATGACGTCATCACAGTTTTATTTACAAATATATGAACCCTATAGAGCGGTTTATTTAACATTTGATTGGCAACATTAAATGTGTTTTGTTATAAATTGTTTATCAGCATTGTTTATATATATATATATATATATAACTATAACATAGAAACATTTTTTAAAAACTGTCATTCACATCTTACCTTTACTTATAAATGAAGACCATGTGCCGTTCCTCATCTTTTACTCCCCTTTACTCGTCTGTAAAAGTCCTCCTTATTTTCTTTAGTTTTATAAGTGTCTCTGTCACAATGGAGATCAGTGCAAGAGAAGACTGTCGTCCCTGGTCTGTCTTATTCCAACAATGACCGCGGATTATGACTGCGCCACCAATGCTGTAGTCGCTGGTACAGTGAGCATCAGCTGGAGGAACTTTGACGCTTCAGGAACAGTTTCAATTAAATCTTTCTCGGACAAAAAGCTGAGAAGCTGTCCATGTAATCTACATCTTTAGTCCAACAAGATCTGTATTTAGTTTTACGAAGGGTGTCCCAGTCTGTCTGAAAAGCGCGGATCGACTATCCCGTAGTCTGAAGCAAACCTCTAAGCTCTGGTGTTGGTCGTCCTTAAATTAGTATCTCCTGCTTCAATTGAAAGTCCAGTTTGGAGAGTTCTTTCAGTTTAGATATGTAGTCCTCCATTTTTAACTAGGACCAAGCAAAGAGGATAAATACTCCATAGATGCACTTGACTTGCTGTTTACTGTAACTCGCTAATTCTATTATTGATTTGATTGGTTGGCCGAGTTGCAGGAAGAATCGATGGGATCAGTATCAGCCCCTGCCAGGAGGCTAGAGAACTACAGGCCTACCTTTGCAGCTCTGTACAGTGGGTTTCTGTCCGCTCAGCACTAGAACACGTTATACACAGACAGTTGTTGATAATCAAAAATAAACACTTTGCATTAAATGCACAAGCTGAAACAATTACACGTCATTCATATGGTATAAGTGTTGAAACATTTTTAATATCGACATGAAGAGGAACGGCAGAACGGTCTCTCCGGAGACCGTGCTTGCACAGCATAGTGAGGCTGAGCTTCACGGGGATTGCGCAATCACTTCTGGGGTAGGCCTAGTTTCATTAGGGGAGACTGCATCGATCCCATGTTGGAAGGAGCAGCTCAGCTGTCTGTTAAATTGGCCAGGTGTAATAGTTCACCACCCACTTTACTCAGAATTGGAACCATGTGGCAAAGCAGCAGTTTAACATAATGCTATGCGCTTTCCTCTGGTCTGTTATCCACCTATAGCCCCATAGACTGTATCTGCATTTCCATTGGCTCTAAATACACTCAATTCTATTGCCCCAATTATAATGAAATTATAATGATAATAATAAGAAGGAGGACGGCTCCTTCATACACACAAGAAACTTGTAACTTAAAGCAGCTGTCTTACAAATTAGGGAAGAGATGGCGCTCAAACAAAATTAGCAATCTATTCCCGGTCTGGGAAGAAAGCATTAAAAGATACAGGCCAGCTTTGTGTTTTTCTAAATTTTCCTAAATTATACCATAGTCTATTTAAGACCTTCCAATCAGAGTTTAGGGTCAATCATAGCACCAAGACTACTATTATTAGAGTTAATAGTGACCTTTTGATGGCAGCAGGGTTTCATTTCGGGGTTAGACTTCTTAGACCTCACAGCCTTTGATACTGTTGACCACTGGATTTTGCTATGGAGACTTGAGAACCTGCGCATATTAGCTTAACTTCTTCCACTGGCACCTCTGTCAAAAACCTAGGTATTATCTCAACCAGCACCTGTCTTTCAGTTCTCATTCAAATTCTATGACTGCGTACTTTTATTTCGTAATATTAGGAAAGTAAGCAGATACTTCCCCTACATAGAGCTGAGATGCTGGTCCATGCCTTTGTTACTTCCAGCCTGGACTACTGCAATTTAGTTAGCGGGCGTCTCAACCAGTTTGCTGAGAACTCTGCAGCTTGTCCAGAACACAGCAGATCATGTTCTGACCAAAACTAGTCCTATCTCCCTGGTCCTCTTTTCATTGGCTCCCAGTACATTTTAGAATTCAGTTTAAAATCCTCTTGCTTCCATATACACTGTGTTCCAAATTATTATGCACAAAGTGTGCAAGAGTGGTAAGGTAAGATTTTTTGTTAGTCAGTTTAAACTCATGAATGGTGTTGTGTATTATGGCTCTGTATATTACTGAAAACATTCGAACACACCTGTGCTACTTAGTTTGGCAAGTGAGTCCAAAGGAGACTTGTAAAGGTTGTTCCGCATTATTAAGCAGGCTACCATTTTCAACCAAGATGAGTAAGAAGAAGGACCTTTCAGCTGCTGAAAAGCAACAAATAGTTGAATGTTTGGGTCAAGGAATGACGACAATCAAAACGCCAAGAAACCTCATCACAATTATTGCACTATCAAGAAGTATGTAGCTGATTCTGAGCACACACGTGTGTGTGATGATAAAGGAAAATCCAGGACTCTAACAGGCACGTCTGATCAAAAGAGCAGCTGTAAAAATACCCCATCAAAGCAGCAGACAGGTTTGTGAGACTGCGGTTGCCTCCAACGTGCTACGGACAACAAGATGCAGGGTACTCCAGGGATTTGCAGTGGTGCTCAGGATCTAGCGTGGAGGAACATTCCGTGTAATGTATATTGCAGAATCGTTGTCTACAAATAAGCAGACCAGGACACACTTCTCCTTCTTGGGGGAATTAATGTATTATAATGGTTTATGACATCAGCAAGTCCAACAACGAATCTCATCTACAGATGAGATCTCACCAACAAATTCCAAATGCTGATACAAAGATGTTCTTTTTATACACTCACATCAACATGCTTACATCATTTCCCAAAACGTTCACCATACCTTGGAAACCATGAACCCACGCCAAATCATGTCCAAAGCAAGAGGATATTTCTTCTGAGCCAGGTCATAGTGACTTGGCCACGTCCACTTGCTATTATTCTAACCAAATGTCCAGGCCACCAGCCTTAACTTCCACCAGTGTAAGACTTTGCACAATATCATGTCCTGTTTCACATCCTGTCAACATTTAATACACACCCTCTAACATTGCTGATTATTCTATTTATTATATCCAATTCTCCACCACAAGTATTACATCACTTCCTGTTTCTCCACTGGCGCTGTGTATTTCCCCTCTCTCCTGTTCTTGGTTTCCTGTCGAATAAGCTCTATCACCAAAACAACTGTAGCACCCGATTGTTGGATTAAAGTTTGATTAATTTTTCAGGCTTCTGTCGACGGCATTTTCACTCCCACCACTCGTAGATCCACACACAGTGCTTTTCTGAGTTTAACTGTTAGCAGTGATGGCTTTCCTCTCTCCGTCTCACTCTCCTCTTGTATTAATTGTCACATGTTCAGTTATTCCTCTGCCTCCTTTAGCAGTAAAGGTACTAAATGTAATTTATTGTCAACGATGGAGGCCAGACTCAGCAGATTAGGAGCTCGGCTCCACGCCATAGAATCTAGGCCGGTTAGCCAGTCCCCTGTAGCCGGTGTGGACCACAAAGCATTAGCTCCCACAGCGGTAGCATTAGCTCGTCCAGAAGCTCCCGTGCAACCAGGAGGTCAGCAGAGTAGCTGGGTCGCTGTTCATAATAAGAGGCACAGTACCAAACAGAAAAGTCCGGTACACCATCAACCACTTCACACCGCAAATAAATTTCCCCCACTTAGCGACTCACAGGCTGAAAAGCATGCTCTGCTTATTGGCGACTCTGCCTTACAGAATGTGACCTTAGAAACCGCAGCGAAAATAGTTAAGTGTCTACCCAGAGTCACAGTGGGCAACATAGTCTTATTTTAAACTGCTGGTAAGAGATAAATGTAAGTTCAGTAAAGTTACCATTCATGTCGGCAGTAATGACACACGATCACGTCAATCAGTGATCACCAAGATTAACGTTGAATCTCTATGTGCATTTGCTAAGTCAATGTCGGACACTGTAAACACACTTTTCACTGGACCTTTGCCTGATGTGACCAGTGACGACAGGTATAGTTGCATGTCATCACTTAATCGCTGGCTGTCATGGTGGTTTCCAGAAAACGACATTACTTTTCTAGATAACTGGAAAACTTTCTGGGGAAAACCTTATCTGATTAGGAGAGATGGTGTCCATCCCACTTTGGACGGAGCCTCTCTTTCCTAGAAATCTGGCAAACTGTATTAGACCACAAATAGCATGACAATCCAATGGTGAGACCAGAGTTGTAGTCTTACTCACCTCTCCGTGCTTCCTTGCGAGCAGTCACCTCCCTCAATCCCCATAGTGACCATTTCTGTTCCTCGGTCGACTAGGCTAAGTAAATCAGTACTAGACAGGAGAGGAGTTCCAATTCTAATCTAAAAAGAATTACCATTTGTAATAAAAGTGAATCAAGGAACACCTTACTCTTACCTCTTAAATGTGGGTTATTAAACATAAGATCTCTTTTCTCAAAATCCCTCTTATTTAATGAACTAATCACAGACCATAATATTGATCTGTTCAGCTTAACAGATACATTCATCTTCTCCTTTCGGCTTATCCCATTTTTCAGGGTTTGCCAAAGCGAGTCAACAATTCTCAACTCCAACTCCAACCACCTCCAGGTCCTCCCTCACCGCATCCATAAATCTTCTCTTTGGCCTTCTGCTTCGTCTCCTACCTGGTAGCTCCATGTCTAGTGTTCTTCTCCCAATATAACCACTGTCCCTCCCGTCATGGCTGGTCTCACAACTGTCCTGTAAATCTTTCCCTTCACCATAGCTGACACTTTATCACAAATCAATCCTGAGACCTTTCTCCAGTTGTTCCATCCTGCATGTACTCTATTCTTCACCTCTATTCCACAGTCTCTACTGCTAAACTGCAAGTATCTAAACTCCTCCACCTTCACTGCTCCTTGTAACGTCACCATTCCACTGTTCCCCTTTTTTATTCACACACATGTACTCTGTCTTACTATGACTGACCTTCATTCCTCTTCTCTCCAGTGCAAACCTAAACCTCTCTAGGTTCTCTTCTAGCTGTTGCCTGCTCTCACTGCAGATCATCTGCAAACATCATCATCCATGGAGACTCTTGTCTGACCTAATTTGTCAAGGGGCTCAAGGCTGTTCCTTGATGAAGTCCCACCTCCACCTTAAAGTCCTCTGTCCTTGCAACTGCACACCTCACCACCGTTGTAATGTTTTCATGCATATGCTACATCAGTCTAACATACTTCTCTGCCACTCCTGACTTCCTTGGCACCCTGTCATAGGCCTTTCCTAAATCTACAAAAACACAATGAAGCTCCTTCTGACCCTCTCTGTACTTCTCCATGAACATCCTCAAGGCAAATATTGCATCTGTGGTACTCTTTCTCGGCATAAAACCATACTGTTGTTTGCAAATCTCTACCTCTTTCCTCAACCTCGACTCAACTACTCTTTCACAAATCTTCATAGTATGGCCCTTTACCTTTATCCCTCTGTAATTGCTCTGCACATCACCCTTCTTGTAAATTGCCACAAGAACACTTTTCCTCCGCTCATCAGGCATCTTGTCGGTCTCCAAAATTCTATTGAAGAGCTGAATGAGAAAACTTCTTCCCCAAACCGCTTCTTCCCCCAAGCACTTCCATACCTCCACTGGTATGTCATCGGGATCAACTGCCTTTCCACTTTTTATCCTCTTCAGAGCTTTTTTAACTTCATCCTTTCTAATCTTATCTACCTTCTCCCTGTTGGGACCTGGCTCCTCATCTCTATGCTCCCTATCATTTTCCTCATTTAACAACTCCTCAAAGTACTCTCTCCATCTTCCCAGCACACCTTCCTAACTGGTGATGACATTTCCATATCTGTCCATTTCCATCTCTGTCCTACCATCATATGTTGCCCACACTCTCACCTGCCACCACCTTACAGTCACTTATGTCCCGCAGATTAGCTCTTCTCCAGAGAATGTAATCTACCTGAGTGGACCTGCCTCCACTTTTGTATTTCACCCGGTGTTCCTCTCTCTTTTGAAAATAGGCGTTTTCCGGGCCATTTCCATTCTTATTGAAAAATCCACCACTGCCTGTCCTTCCAAATTTCTATCCCTAACTCCAAACTGACCCATCCCTTCCTCATCCCCTCTGTTCCCTTCTCCTACATGGCCATTAAAGTCTGCTCCAATCACCACTCTCTCTCCCCTGGGGATGCTCTCTACAACCAAATACAGCTCATTCCAAAAATTCTCCTTCACTGTTAACTCACAGCCTACCTGTGGAGTATAACCACTGACAACATTTAACATCACTCCTTCTATTTCTACCTTTACACACATCAACCTGTCTGACAGTCGTTTCACATCCACCACATTACTTGCATACTTTTGCCTGATGATCACCTCTACTCCATTTCTCTTCCCATCTAATCCATGGTAGAATAACTTAAAACCTCCCCCAATATTTCTGGACCTGCTGTCCTTCCACCTAGTCTCTTGCACACACAACACATACACTCTTCTCTCCATCATGTCAGCTAGTTCCCTACCTTTCCCTGTCATTGTACCTACATTCAGGGTTCCCACTTTCAAACCAACACTTCTAACCTTCATCTTTTCCCTCTTTGTCTTAATATTCCTTCTCTTCTTCTTTGTCTTCGACCAACAGTAGTCCAATTTCCAACAGTACCCTGTAGGTTAACAGCACTGTTGGCGGTTGTTGTTAACCCGGGCCCCGACCGATCCAGTAAAGAAATCTTTTTGTTGTCTCGCATCTTTGCTTTGGCAAAATGTTACGCCGGATGCCCTTCCTGACGCAACCCCCACCATTTATCCGGGCTTGGGACCGGCACTAAAAAACACTGGCTTGTGCTCCCTAGTGGATGGGTTTGCTCCCTAGTGGCTGGGTTGCATGAGTGGCTTCATAACAATGAATTTGTTAGTTTAAACGAGTTGACTCCATCGACTCATATTGACACCCATATTCCCAGAAGCTCAATCACAAAAGCCTTTTATGATAATTGTTGTCTATTGTCCGCCAGCACCTTACCCAGAGTTTCTTTCAGAATTCCCTGAATTCTTATCTGAGTTAGTGAAAAGGATAGATACATTTGTTATTATGGGAGATTTTAACATCCACATAGATAACAAAAATGATAGTCTTGGCTCTGCATTTAGTTGAGTATTAGACTCAATGGGGTTCACTCAACATGTGAGTGTTACCATTCACTCCCTTGGTCACACTCTTGATCTTAAACTGTCCTATGGCATGGATATTGAAAACCTCAAGATTCCTCCCCAAAGCCCCCTGTTAACCAATTATTCCTTAGTCATATTTAGCTTTATAATTATTAACCACATTAACTAGGGGTGTCCGATATATCCATCCACCGATAAATATCTGGCCGATATGAGCATAATTTTTAATATCGGATTATATCCGTATTGGTTTTCCACCGATGATATTAATCAGATGCTGCAAAGCCGTTACCGCTGGATTTCCACTGGACTTCCGCATGAGGAACTGGGTCTGCAGTAATGACACTCTGACCGACACGTGATTAATGATGTCATTTAAAGAGACAGCTACAATGAGCAATGCTACAGTGAAAGTCTGTGGGTTGGAGTTTTTTGTGAATAGAAAACTGTAATTCTTAATGACTGCAAGGAGCTGGTCATGGGGTGGGTTTGGGGGGAATTTTTACATTTTATCACAAGGCGTTTTTATGCAGCAAAGTAAAGAAAAACAGCAATGGACTCAGTGAAACGACAACAACACAACTCTCTCTGTCTCTCTCTCTGTCAGAGTTCATGCTGGGAGTGAGTGCGTGTGTGAGCGAGGGAGCTGTGCCAATGAGCTACGTTCATTCTATTTTCTTTCTGTATTTATTGTTATTTATCTTAAGCACATTAATTGGTGGTGGTGGATTTAAACACTGTTGAAGCACTTCTTTTGGTGGTCCGGAGATTTTTTATTGGGTGATTTGTTTTCCTGTTCCCCATAACCTTCTCTGGGAGTCCTTCAACTTTTTCCATATTCCACCATCCATCACTACCTTGGTAAAAGCCTACTTCGGAGACCTGCAACTGTGCTTCAAAACACCTGACTTCATAACATCATGGCAGCGAGTAAAAGTAGGCATCATGGCAGGTTGTACAATTTCCCCCCTGGCCTTTACAATGGCCATGGAGGTCATCATCAGGGCCTCAAGATGGGTGGTGGGTGGTGAGCAAACCCGTAATGGGATCCGCCCTCCGCCCATTTGGGCATACATGAACGACATGACCACTCTGACCACCACTGCAGCTTGCACCAGGCGGCTACTTGGAAAGCTGCAGGAAAACATCAAGTGGGCCCGGATGAAAATCAAGCCAAACAAGTCACGGAGCATCTCAATATTAAAGGGAGAGCTCAAGGACCTGAGGTTCTGTTTTGGCGATGACCCAATACCAACGGTTTCCGAGCAACCTGTCAAAAGCCTGGGCAGATGGTACAAATGCAAGCCTTAAGGACAAAGACCAAGTGCAGCAGCTGAGGCAGGATATCACCAGCGGCCTGAACAACATCAACAAGATCCCACTGCCAGGGAAGCTCAAAGTCTGGTGTCTGCAATTTGGTCTTCTCCCTCGAATAATGTGGCCACTCACGGTCTACGAGGTCCCACTAACATCTGTGGAGAAGTTGGAGTGGGTCATCTCTGGATATGTGAAGAAATGGCTTGGTGTCCCTCGCTGTCTCACCAACATCAGCCTCTATGGAAAAGGGTACCTCGAGCTGCCCATCACAAGCCTCACTGAAGAGTACAAGTGCTCTAAGGTGAGACTCCAGATGACTCTGACGGACTCCAGAGACCACACCATTAGTGAAGCTGCACCTCTTCTGTTAACTGGACGGAAATGGACGTCATCTAGCGCATTGCAGCACGCCGTGGCGGCCCTGAAGCACAGCAACATTGTGGGAAATGTCCAGATGGGAAGAGGAGGCTTCGGCCTTGTAGCAAGCAAACCAACTTGGCGTAAGGCCTCAACATCAGAAAGAAGGGCAATAGTGTTGAAGGAGGTGTGCCGTCAGGAGGAGGCTGAAAGAACAGCGAAGGCTGTCTCACTTGTCAAGCAGGGACAGTGGATGAGGTGGGAGAAGAGAAAGCTCGGCTAGAGAGATCTCTGGGAAATGGAGGCTAGCAACATCAGCTTTATCATCAGAGCTACAACGACATGCTCCCTTCTCCAGTAAATCTCCACCAGTGGTATGGTGAAGATCCTACCTGTGCCCTCTGCCCAAAATCAGCAACTCTCAAGCACATCCTGACTGGTTGCAAGACCAGCCTCACACAAGGCCGCTACACCTGGAGGCACAACCAGGTCCTCAGGAGTCTGGCAGGAGCGCTTGAGAGTAAGAGGAATGCCATCAACTCTTTGTCCACGAGAGCCACATCTTCCATGACAGCACCACCAACTTTCATCTGAGAGGGACAGAAAAAGCTCAACCATCCTATCCCTAAGCCAGAGGTTGGACAGCTTGCCATGGCCTGGGACTGGAAGATGCTGGTTGATATTGGCCAACAGCTAACTTTCCCTGCAGAGATTGCAACCACCACTCTGAGGCCAGATTTGGTGCCCTGGTCTCCTTCACCAAAATCTGTTTACATCATAGAACTCACTGTCCCGTGGGAAAGCGCAGTTGAAGAGGCCTTTGAGCGGAAAAAACTGCGCTACACAGAACTTGCGGCGGATGCACAACAGCGAGGCTGGAAAACCAAGGTTTATCCAGTCGAAGTTGGGTGCAGAGGGTTTGTGGCTTCTTCCACCATCAAGCTACTGAAAGACCTGGGCATTCTTGGGCAGGCTCTGCGGCAAACAATCAGATCCCTCACTGAAGAAGCAGACAGGAGTAGTCAGTGGATCTGGATGAAGAGGAGCGACCCCTGCTGGGCTCATAAATCACAGACATGACCCCCTCCCTCCGATTGGGCATGCGACACAAGCGCTGGACTGATCAACCTGTCGCTGGCCACCATTGATGAGGGTGTCTAGTGATGAAAGGCCGAAACACCCCATGACTCGTTGGTTCACTACTGATGTGTCCCAAAATTGACCACTTCCCTCTCCTCTTCCTTCTCCCTCATGTGAATACCACCCCCCTTTGGCACAACGGACAGTTTTCCATCATGTCCAGTGTTTCATGATTCTTTGCTTCTCAGCCTGTCGACCTGTCATTACAGTGAGGGACAACTTTCTGCCAGTGGTTCTGTTAACCCAGCCCGCAACCAGGGTGATCGTGTCCAACGTCCCCCCCTTCATCACTGACGGTGGTGAAGGTGGTCTCACCGATCCGTAAGATCCTGTCCGGGTGCAAGTCCCCACTGTTGAAACACGTAGTGTCCTCGTTCCTCGAGGGCCACTGTGGCTGCAGGTTTTTGTTCCAATCTATCCAGAGCAAACCAGTTGACCAATCAGCTGTCTGGGGACTCAGATCAATTGATTGAAATTTCAAGTCAGGTGTGCTGCTGGTTGGTTGGAACAAAAACCTGCAGCCACACCGGCCCTTTGTGGATCCGGTTTGACACCCCTGCCGTAGACAGTTATTTATGATACTCAACAACCGGAACGAAGAGCTCAACTTTCGCTTCCTGGTTAGAGTAGATGATTATGACTACGTGATTATCGCGAGCTCAGCGGGGATGAAATGCTTTGATTGCGGCGCTGAGGGACACACCGTTAAATACTGTCCACAGCAGGCGGTGCCCAGTCCGAGTGGAGACTGCGGTGCCAAGCAGGCAACGGCAACACATCACCGGTGTCATCAGGGCGGTGGGCAGCCGTCGCCGCACAGTGCAGTCCTGCTGCGGCGACTAACCCCGGGAAGGGAAGAGAGGGAACAGCGGCTGGACGACCGATCGCGGCTCCGCGTGCGTCTGTGCGTCTGGCGCACCGATTCACAGCGAGGTGGGTGAAGAGCACGGTGTAAATAATGTAAATAAAATTGTAGATACCGCGAGGGGAGATATAAATAATGGGGAGGGAGGGGTAAATATCAGGGAGGAGGGTGTAAATACATAAGGGGAGAGAAAAAAAGTTTGCAGGGAAGGTGTAAATATTAAGGGGGATGGCCCAAGTGGCGGAGGGGTGAAGGTGGCAGAAGGAGTCAGTGTAAATAAGGAAGGGGTTGTGGTGGAGGTAGAGGAGGTGGTTGGAGAAGAAGAAAAAAATGTCAAAGAAAAAGAAGCCAGGGTGGTAGAGGAGCAGGAAAGGGGGCAAGAAGGAGCAGGCAATAGTAGAGGGAGCAGAGATGGAGCTGGAGACTCCAAAACCATCTCAGAAAAGGAGAAGAGAAATGAAAAACATAACTGATAAAAAAAAAATCAACAAAATTGACCAAGAGGAAGACATGAGAACAGACAAAAACGAAAGTGAAGCGTCACTATCAGACAATAGTGACGCCACCAACTTAAAGATAAGCAACAGCCAACAGAAACGTTTGTATATGTTTTATACCTCGGCCAGGCTCCACATGAGCAAGAGGGAGGCGTCTGGCCTCACAGACAAGGAGGTTTTTAGATTAAAAAAATTAACTTCAAATGCAAAAAGACAAATCAATGAAAAAGAAGGGAAATGTTTTTAAAGTTGGTTTTATGACTTGTTTTTTAACAAACAAGCATGGACACTTTTAACATTGGTTCTCTCAACACTAATGGTGCCAGAGACGCGGTTAAAAGATTAGTTCTTAACACAGCCACAGCTAAAAAAATAGACGTCCTTTTTTAACAGGAAACTCACAGTGACGCGGTGAGCGAGGTAGACTGGAAGAGAGAGTGGGAGGGGGAAGTCATCCTCAGCCAAAACACCAACCTGAGTGGTGGGGTTGGCTTCCTCCTCTCCAAGAACCTCTCTCCAGTCCAACTGGAGGTAAGCATTTTATTATGGGGAGGTTGCTTTTAGCCAAAGCTCAGTTCCCTCATTTTAAGATGGTTTTTATTAATGTGTACGCTCCAACAGCCGGTGCAGAGAAGATACATTTTTTTAAAGAAACTTGGGGAGGTTTTAAATGACTGCGCCCCGGAGATATTTTAATTGCACTGAGGATGGTCTTTAAGACCACAACCACACAGAACCGCATTCAGCCTCTCAACACGCACTCAGGTGGCTGGTCCAGTCTCATGGCCTGGTGGATGCATGGAGAGAGGAGCTTGAGCCTCTGAGGATTGAGGAGCTTCATGCTACCCTACAAGGCATGCAGGGGCGCAAGGCGCCCGGGTTAGACGTCCTCACCATTGAGTTTTATAAAAACTTCTGGTTTTTATTAGCACCTGACATTTTAGCCGTTTAATGAATGCCTGGCCTCGGGCAATGTCCTGCCGTAGGGCTGTTCTAACCCTGCTACCCAAGAAGGGCAACCTGCAGGACATAAAAAACCGGCGACCTGTGTCACTGCTCTGCATAGATTACAAGCTTCTGTCCAAAACCTTCGTCACCAGGCTGAGGGGGGCTATGGAGCAGGTCATCCACCGGGACCAGACCTTCTGCGTCCCTGGCAGGTCCATAGTAGACAATGTCCACCTTATCAGGGACACATTAGAATTAACCTAATTAGAGCCCCTTAAAATAAACTCTGGCCTGATCTCCCTAGGTCAGGACAAAGCTTTTGACAGGGTAGAGCACAGATTCCTGTGGAAGGTAATAGAGGGCTTTGGTTTTAACACTGATTTTATTTATAAAATCAAAGCTTTATATAATGACATTGAGAGTGTGCTGAAGATAAATGGTAGTCTGTGTGCCCCCTTTAGGGTGTGTAGAGGTGTCCGACAGGGTTGTGCACTCTCCGGCATGCTCTACACACTCTCCCTCGAACCCCTTCTGAACCAAATACGGGAGAAAATACAAGGTCTACTTTTACCAGGTTTTAGCAAAAGCATCGTCTTATCAGCCTACGCTGACGACATCATTGTCAGTGTAGGGGGGCCAGACCTAGAGGACACTGAAGGCCTGGCCTCCCGGCTGGGCCTCACTTCACTGAGGGTTGCCAGGAGGACCCTCGATCTCTGGAAGAGGAAGCTCCCCCTGCAGGACAAGATAAGTTAAAAAAAGAGCGGTCGCAGCTCCTAAATTTTCTGTGGCAAGGCCAAATTGGCCATACACGTGAGCAGGAAAAACAAGATCAAGAACAGAGATGGACAGGACGCCAAAGCGGTCTGGCTCTGCAACTGGCTCTGCATGTGTGGCTGGAGTACAGATTTTTTTAAACATACTGGTGACCTGGATTCTTTTAGCAAACTCTGGTGTTTTAACAACATTTTATGTAAAGTACAAGAGAACCAATTGTTGTTTTCAAAAATCTTATTGACATAATCACACACACACATGCACACACACATCCACATACACACACTTTTAATTTTTATGAAAAATGTATATAGCTATCTATGAAAAACTGTAAATAAAACGCTTTTGTGAAAATAAAAAAATCTGTCTCTCTCTCTCTCTCAAAGACTCGAAATGAAATACAGAACAGACCAGAGCAAAAGAAATCCGTCAAACTTCACAGAGTTCGTCTTCTTGGAGAACCAGACGTTCGCTCCCGTTCAAGATGCTGTTTTTACTAAACATGTGGAGTTTCCGTAGCCGGGCTGTGTCAGGACTAATTGTATTCGAAATAAGTTTTTCTCAGACATCTGCCAGTGAAACGCCGTTCAGTGTCATCTCTCATGTCATCAAAGAGAAGAGTCATTTACATTGTGACGATGCTGAAAGGTTTTTTCTCTCATTAAAGAGGGCTTTTTACTCTGATACCACAGCTGTTTCTGTATGTGCCCATTTATATGACTATTGTTGTGAGGTCCGAATGAGCCCGGTTCATAATGTTAATCAATGTTTTTGGAAAGTTAATATGTCCAACACTAGACATTCTTGTTTACATCAAATGCTGCACAAAGAATCATAGGACTGTTTCAGACAAAATGGTAAAAAAATAAATGTGTCATTTTTCCATCCCTTATTTTGAAGTAGTGTGTTTATGTTGTACACAGTTATTTAAAGAATGCATTTAATCTGATATCACACCAATTCAGAGGAAATTAGCTGCCTATATCAGTATCGGTAAATGTCATATCGGACATCCCTAACATTAACCCTAATAAAGAATACCGCTTTAGTCGGTGCATGTCTGATAATATTATTGATACATTCAAAGAGACAATACAACCCTTATTTAATTCTTTGCAATATCCAAGCCCATCTGAAATTGCCAGTATAAATTTCTCACCCGCTCTAATTGATAATCACTTATAAACACTATCTACTACCTTAGATAGTGTTGCCCCTCTTAAAAAGAAAGTAGTGAAAAAGAGGAGGGTAGCACCGTGGTTTAACTCCAACTCTTGCATGCTTAAACAGGCACTGCATAGACTAGAAAGAAAATGACTCTCTACTAACCTGCAAGAATATTATCTAGCCTGGAAAGATAGTTTTTAAACCTACAGGAAAGCCCTCCACAACGCAAGATCTGCATATTATTCTTCTCTAATTGAAGAAAATAAGACTAATCCCATGTTTCTGTTTAGCACTGTAGCCAGGCTGACACAGAGTCACTGCTCCAGTGAGCCATCCATTCCCTAACACGGAGCCGACGACACTATTAATTTCTTTGTTAACAAATAACACTGATCAGAGAGAGAATTACTCATCTCCTCCCTCCTAAAGGAAGTGAGTCCATCTGTAGTACAGGTGCTATAAAAGCACCAGGCTCACAGTTATTTAACTTTACCCCATAGATCTCCCTTAACTAACATCACTAGTATCCTTATCTAAAACATCTACCTGTCAACTAGACCCCATTCCCACCAAATTGCTTAAAGAAGTTTTTCCATTCATCAACATATCTGTTTTGAATCAAATTAACTTGTTCTTAATAACTGGCTATGTAACCCAAGGCTTTAAAGTAGCTATTATTAAACCTATCTTTAAAAAGGTGACCCTAGAACCAAATATTCTAGATAGCTACCGGCCAATATCAAACCTGCCTCATTTCCAAAATACTGGAAAGGGCATTGGCCAATCAGTTACATCAATATATAACAAATAACTTTCTTAAAAAAATTCAGTCAGAACTTAGAACACGGCCTTTATTAAAGTTACTAATAACCTCCTTATGGCCTCGGACAATGGTCTTGTCTCTATACTTGTCCTATTAGATCTCAGTGCTGCAATTGACACAATTGATCTCAGTGCAGAGACTAGAGCAGACCCAAGGGATTTCAGGGACTGCTGGTTTAAGTCTTACTCATCTAATAGACTACAGTTTGTTCAGGTTAACAGTAATACTTCATCACTAGTTCAAGTTAATTGTGCAGTTCCACAAGGCTCAGTACTAGGGCCTATACTATTCACACTATATATGCTTCCTCTAGCGAGCAGTATTAGAAAAACAATATTCATCATCACTGTTACGCAGACGATGCACAGCTCTATTTATCATTAGAGCTAACAGAGCAGGTTGTTCAACTCCAGGAATGTCTGAAAGACATTAAGTCCTGGATGACCTGCAACTTTTTACTATTGAACTCAGATAAAACTGAGGTCATTATAATTGGGCCTTCACATCTTACATGAAGTACACGACCACATAGTTACCTTAGATGACTTACCCATGGCATCCAGCTCCACTATAAAGAACCTTGGAGTTACTTTTGACCAGGACATTTCATTTGCTCCACACATAAAACTAATCACAAGAACAGCTTACTTCCACCTTATTATTAGGAACATTCTATCTTTAAAGGATGCTGAAAAACTAGTCCACGCATTTGTTACATCCAGATTGGATTACTGTAAACCCGTGACTATCTGGGTGTTCCAATAACTTAATAAAACCATTGCAGCTAATCTAGAATGCAGCTGCACGAGTTCTAACAGGAACAAGGAAGAGAGACCATATCTCCAGTGTTAGCTTCCCTACACTGGCTCCCTGTTCAGTTTATAATTACTTTTAAAATCCTCCTCCTCACAATAAAATACTCGAGCAGGCAACATTGTACCTTAGAAACTTAGTTGTACCTTACCGACAAATAGATTACTAAGGTCTCACAATGAAGGCTTATTTGTGGTTCCCAGAGTCCATAAGACTAGTTACCAGGCCCCTCTCCAGTGGAACCAACTTCTAATGTCGGTTTAAAGCAGGCTCAGGGAATCCTGAACCTGTCCTCTCAGCCAAACAGTAGGGGGAGAAAGAAGGGAGAAGACAAGAGGAGAGAGACACAACACAGAAGGGGGAGTGGAAGTGACCCAGCATGTTGAGCAGCCCTGACCCATCATTCTAGGGGATAAAAAACTGGAGGATAAAAGCATTGAATGTGTTGGACGGGGACAGGGTGATATCCTGATGTGCTCACTCGTTCAGTTCCCAAGGCTTCATCTCAGTTCGTTTGCGAAAGTCGGTGATAACATGGCGGATGCCATTGAGACGTCCCTGGACAAGTCCAAACAAGCCAACAAACAGCAGGTGGAGAGGGAAGGGGGTTGGGGGGAGAGCATCATCGCTGCAGCGAACTCACAGGGTATCTCATACTGGCAGTGACCTTGGCTTGGCTTGGGTTAGGGCAAGATAGCCACATTCCAATAGACTTGGCTTACTTTAATGTCTATGCTGGTGTTCGGTTTAGTCCATATTCCTTTGCAGAGTTGCAAGTCTTTCCAAGATGGTATCCATACGGTTGTTCAGAGCTCTGCCCATACCCTCAATCATGGTGCACAGCGGAGCAGGCCCTTTGACTGCTGTCACTGTTCTCTGATTTTGACCATACACCAGGGCAATGCCCAATCCAATCAGCAAAACACTTGTTATCCCAAATCCAATTATATAGGCGCCTTTCACTTCTTTGATGGACATGTCCGTCAGGCACACGCTCCTCCATGATCCCCAGGAGTCCATCATGTAACCAGAAGGATATGTTCTTGAGGACATCCCCGGTCCCCCGAATCTGTTCTTTTCGTGGAGAAAATTTCGTCAATTACATCCATGGTTAAAGTTTGAGTTTTAGAGAGCAGTGCAGTAAGAGGCTATATTTAAGAAAAGACTGAGAGCAAGCAGGGAAGATAAGAGAAAAAGGGAGAGGGAGACAGATGCGACCGCCTTCGAAGAGAGCAGGAAGAATATAGGCCTAGACTGCTGGGGGAATTTTTACTCATGTGTTTACATGGACAAGGACACGAGTAAACACAGTAACTTGCCACTAACCGTCTACTCTGTCCCCCTAGCGTGTGCTTTTCCTTCCAGTCCTCTCTCTCCCTCAGGTCTCAGGATCCAGATCCACCTCTTCATAAATGTTGTATTTGTTGTTCTGTCTTTGTTGTATCTCTTCTTTCCTGTCTCTCTCCCCCATCTTTCTTCCAACCCAACTGGTCGAGGCAGATGACTGCAGTCTGTCAGAGATTTCTTCCTGTTAAAGGGGTGTTTTTTCTCTACACTGATGCCTAGTGCTTGCTCATTGTGTGAACTGGTGGGGTTTTCTCTTTCTGTAATTTTGTAATATTTGTGACCTCTGTACTTGTGTTCATCAAAGAAGAAGAGAAGGAAGATTAAGACAAAGAGGGAAAAGATGAAGGTTAGAAGTGTTGGTTTGAAAGTGGGAACCCTGAATGTAGGTACAATGACAGGGAAAGGTAGGGAACTAGCTGACATGATGGAGAGAAGAGTGTATGTGTTGTGAGACTAGGTGGAAGGGCAGCAGGTCCAGAAATATTGGGGGAGGTTTTAAGTTATTCTACCATGGATTAGATGGGAAGAGAAATGGAGTAGGGGTGATCATCAGGCAAAAGTATGCAAGTAATGTGGTGGATGTGAAACGACTGTCAGACAGGTTGATGTGTGTAAAAGTAGAAATAGAAGGAGTGATTTTGAATGTTGTCAGTGGTTATACTCCACAGGTAGGCTGTGAGTTAGCAGTGAAGGAGAATTTTTGGAATTAGCTGGATTTGGTTGTAGAGAGCATCCCCAGGGGAGAGAGTGGTGATTGGAGCAGACTTTAATGGCCATGTAGGAGAAGGGAACAGAGGGGATGAGGAAGGGATGGGTCAGTTTGGAGTTAGGGATAGAAATTTGGAAGGACAGGCAGTGGTGGATTTTTCAAAAAGAATGAAAATGGCCCGGTAAACGCCTATTTTCAAAAGAGAGAGGAACACCGGGTGAAATACCAAAGTGGAGGCAGATCCACTCAGGTAGATTACATTCTCTGGAGAAGAGCTAATCTGCGGGAGATAAGTGACTATAAGGTGGTAGCAGGTGAGAGTGTGGCCAACATATGATGGTAGGACAGAGATGGAAATGGACAAATATGGAAATGTCCTCACCAGTTAGGAAGGTGTGCTGGGAAGATGGAGAGAGTACTTTGAGGAGTTGTTAATGAGGAAAATGATAGGGAGCGTAGGAATGAGGAGCCAGGTCCCAACAGGGAGAAGGTAGATAAGATTAGAAAGGATGAAGTTAAAAAAGCTCTGAAGAGGATGAAGAGTGGAGAGGCAGTCGGTCCCAATGACATACCAGTGGAGGTATGGAAGTACTTGGCGGAAGAAGCAGTAAGTTTTCTCACTCGGCTCTTCAATAGAATTTTAGAGACCGGCAAGATGTCTGATGAGTGGAGGAAAAGTGTTCTTGCGCCAATTCACAAGAAGGGTGATGTGCAGAGCTGTAGCAATTACAGAGGGATAAAGTTGATGAGCCCCTCGAATTGCCCTTCGGGGACAAATAAAGTTTTCTGAATCTGAATCTGAATAACATGAAGATTTGGGAAAGAGTAGTTGAGGCGAGTTTGAGGAAAGAGGTGAAGATTTGCGAACAACATGGTTTTATGCCGATAAAGAGTACCACAAGGCCCTGCCCTGAGCCCCTTTTTGTTTGCTCTGGTGATGGACAGAATGATAGATGAGGTCAGACAGGAGTCTCCATGGACCATGATGTTTGCAGATGATAATGTGATCTGCAGTGAGAGCAGGCAGCAGCTAGAAGAGAACCTAGAGAGGTGGAGGTTTGCACTGGAGAGAAGGGGAATGAAGGTCAGTCGTAGCAAGACCAAGTACGTGTGAGAATGAAAAGGGGAACAGTGGAGTGGTGAGGTTACAAGGAGCAGAGGTGGAGGAGGTGGAGGAGTTCAGATACTTGGGCTCAACTGTTCAGAGCAGTGGAGACTGTGGAAGAGTGATGTTACGAGGAGCAGTGAAGTTGGAGGAGTTTAGATACTTAGCCTCATCCGTTCAGAGCAGTAGAGACTTTGGAAGAGTCAACAATGCCTTATATAACAAAATAATGCGAGAACCGTTCAAAATCTTGGTAAAGTTTTTTTAACATTACTGTAACATGGAGTATCTGCAAAAGTATAAAATAGAGCCAGGAAATAATTAAGAAAATTTAGATCAAATGAAAATATTTGTCTACTTGGCTTTTCTTACATTTTCTTGTCATTTATAATAATAAATAATAATACATTTTATTTAAAGCACCTTTCAGACACACAAGGACACTGTACAAGTTATACATAAAAACCATATCAAAGCACAATTAAAAGAGAAAATAACAACAACAACAACAAATTTTATTTATATAGCCTACATTTACAAAACACTGTTTGTCACTTGGGGCTTCACAGGGTTGGTAACATCCTCTGTCCTTAGACCGTCAGCAGGGGTAAGGAAACAAAAAAACCCTTTTATCAGGGGAAAAAAAGAAGGGTAGAAACCTCAGGGAGAACCACAGATGACGGATCCACTCCCTGGACGGACAGACATGCAGCGGATGTTACTCAGAACATGCAGTTTACAAAAATGAAAAGAGGGGTAAAAATAAGGTAGAGAGGAGAGAGAGAGAAAAGGAGCAGAAGTGAAGTTACTGAGAAAGATAGAGGGTTTGCCGGATAGATAGAGCTGGGTGTCATCCTTGTTTACGTAAGATATTGCCAAGGGGAAGGAGGTAGATTATAAAGTAAAGGGGGCCCAGCACAGAGCCCTGGGGCACACCCGAGGTAACAGAGGAGGGTAGGTATTTGAAGGACTTGAGATGGATAAACTAAGTGCGGTCGGAGAGATAAGAGTGAAACCAGTCATTTGACATTTCCCCGAAGTACTTGTATTTAAAAATGTCCCCTGGTACTTGCTTTTTAGAGTTATTTATGAAGAAGATGTCATCTATGTGACTTCCACTGTCTTTTGGAACTGAAATTGGCCTTTTGGAAACAGCATAGCATTCACTTTACACCAGTGCTCCCCAACCTCTTTTGTGCGACAGACCGGTTAAATGTCTAGAACTATTTTTTACGTATCATTCGTTAAGTTGCAGCAGATAAATACACCTTAATAAAATTACATTTTTGGTTGTCTGAAATATTTTCCTACCTATAAAATCTTCCTACCCTTGTGTGCACAACACACAACAAGGATTTCTCAAATGCACATAGCCTATAACTTTGTACTATAGGTTATTAAGTGCTTTTGTTGACATGGGTATGGATCAAGTGTAAGTAATGGCCGTATGGGGCCAAATAAACATTATTTCTCTGCGGCTCTGCACCAGTGGTGCTTTACACCATTGGGCCTTGATATACAGTGTATTCCCTGTTCTATATCTGCCTTCCTTGAGCTGCTAATTGAAGAAATCAGTTTCTCAAATACATGCATAGTAGATGTTATTTCTTCACACCATACAAAGAGCATTGAGACATTCTTTAAGTAAAAGGTTGAGATGAACTAAGGAGTAAAATTGAAAAGTACAGTGTTCCTGTTGAGGTCTGTCTGTCTCTGTCTCTTTTCCTTTCCCTTCTGTAGTCTGGTTTTGGGTAATTGGCGTCATCACAGTCACCTGTTTCTGTCATTAGTCTCACTGTGTCACCTGGTGCCCTTAAGTATATATACTAGGGGTGTGACGATTCACTCACATAACGATCCGATTCATATCTTGATTCACAGGCTACGATCCAATTCAGGAACGATTCATAAAGAATATTAAACGGTCGATCCATTTTGATCCGATTTGGTTGAGTTCGATCCAAACCGATTAATTTGCACACCCCTAATATATACCACTCTCCCTCACTCAGTCTTCATTGGATCATTGTCTAGTTGGAATCAATTGTTAGTTGGTCAGGTATTGTGTTGATCTGTCTTAAGAGGTATCTATGAAGAAGTTTGAAAATAAAAGTTGTTTGTTCTTCTGTCAGGTTTTGGTTTGGGCTTAGGTAGCCAACCCATTTATGAAGTTTATGAAGAGGTTAGAGTTCATGTACATTGTGATTGTGTGCATGTTGGAAGAGTTTATTTATTTAATGTTTAGTTTGTTGTTTTCTGTAAATAAATCTTACAGAACAAAAAAGGAGAGTCTCCCAGTCCTGCACTTGAGTCCTACCATGTCTTCACCAAAGAAACCAACAGTTCCCTCTTTATATCTCAGCAGATTATATTTTATTCCAATCTTGCTGAATTCGTTGTTACATTTTCCCATCATCTCATGATTAAAAAATATTATCTCACCTAAAACAATTTACAGTTAAAATATAAAAAATTAAAATAAACCCCATAAGGCACTGCTCTGTGCCGTTATATATGTAAACTTTGTGCTCTTTGGTGAAAGTTTAGCCTATTAAATACCTCACAATGACTCCTGAACTGCACAGAGGCACTTTTATTGTTGTTTACAATATACTGTGCCCCTACATACACTTACAGATAGTAAACCCATCAGCTCATCTCACACACACACACACAATGCATTGACTGCACTGTTTTGTTTTTGTAAATTACAATTGCACCTTTCTTGTTATGTAAGAAAAAATTACATTATATTACATTTTGCAGTCACTTTTATACAACGCAACATACAATACATGTGTGAGACCATCAACATGTGTCCAGGGCTGTAGCTGCCTCGCCATCGCTGTGTTTTTCAGGTCATGTTTTAAATTTGTGTACATAATAAGAATTTCTTTTTCCATTCTTGTCATATACTTGTGTAGGACCGGGCAAACAGTTTAAGATGGGTAGATAACAGATTGAGGGAGGGGAAATGGAGAAATATAATAACTATTTTAATTTGTGACAAGAGAATGATCACTGGACAGTCGAAAGACTATTACCGGTACTTGGATGAAGAAATGAAGTAGCATGTTCATGCAGTAATCCAGCAATTCACTCATATGCACTTTATATTTTGAATATTACAATGAGCACAGACAGTTTAGTGTAGCAACCTTTATTGAAGGAGCCCTGACATTACCTCTGAGTTTTTTTCTCCAGGTAAAAATAACTTCTGAACAACATGGATAAAGGCTGATGAACTGCGACTTTTAGCACCACTGATATGACAACAAAACAGCAGTTCAGGGAGATTTAAGAGGTGAGAGTTAAGAGGTGAAGGGTTTGGAATTTGTGTGTGTCCCCAAGAAGATTTTTTTTCTGTAGTCTACCATGACAGATGTTTATTTTACATACAAACAGTTCTCAAGAATTTGCCATTGTATTAGTGTGTGAGAGTTAAGCAGAGGTCATTTTGCTGCACAAGGGAATTACAAAGGGAAATAAACCAACAAACATGTTTTTGACAAACAGCATTCAGAGACAGCAATGCATCAAAACAAAACTCAAAGATGTATATACCACCATTTCACCAAATTGAAACACACACATACCAGTACCGGAGCACACAAATTGGACCCAGCTGTCCTGTAGTAACCTTTGGCAGCTGATGTTTTTTACTGAATGTATGACATTTCTTGTTGCTAGAATTCACTATTTCAATTGAGACCAGGTGTAAGGTCTCACTAAGACCTGACCTTTTATTCTAAGACAATTTCACAAGTTACTCTTTTGATATTAAGGAACATGATACTCTTAAAATTTTGTTTTCCCTTTTCTGGCAATAAATGGAATAAAAACAGTGAAAAATCACTGAGGTTAAACTTTTCTTATATAAATTGTTGTAAAATGGTTACATTAAGGGTAACTGGATGGGCTAGGTTCCTTAAAATGTTTTACATCTCATCAAAGAGGCTTCTTTGATTCAGTGATAATTCAGTTCAGCCTTTTGAATGTACTGAAATGTCTTCACCAAAACCTACTTTGTCCTGTTGCCCTTAATGTAACCACTTTTGAAAAAGATGACCTGGATGACTCAGAACCTACAGGACACTGACATGAATTGTTATTTTACTAAAAAATCTGACAGGTACCACATAAACAGTTGATACTTAATCCTACACAGTGTAGTTTTAATGCACTTTTATCAAGCCATAAGATAAAAGAAGATGAAAATTGCAGTTGGTTAAATCAGACCAGCCAGTAGGGCTCTGCACAGACCTTTGTACACTGCGTTGGTGTTGTAGAAGGCCAAGATTAAAAAAATATGGACAGGCCTCACTTAGAACTTGCAGGCGTTGCATATGCAAACAGTAGTTGGGTAGAAATTAGTATTGCTAAGTCCATTTCAAATTGCTCTCTGAAACTCAAAAATTCCCACTAAAAAGGGATATTTTAGCCATGGAATTTCAATGATTTCCAGTTGCACTCTATATATTTCAATAGCGCTACCACCTTGTAAAAAGTATAAAAAGATTTGGTGCACAGTCTGAATGGTCTTTATTCAAGGCTCAGGGTCAAAACATCCCTGGTAAAAAATAACCAAAGCATCACTACTTGTCTAATACACAATCATTTGTCCTTTTCTGAACTTTTACCTGAACACAGTATACGGTAGTGAGTGAAACTTAATAATTATATGGGGATAAAAAAATCTATTACCTTGGTTCTGTAATTTTGTGTGGCCCGCAATTCTAACGCATCGACACTCTGCGCGAGACGGTCTGGGCAAAGACCCCGTGAAGCAGAGAGGGGTAATCGGAGACACGGATTAGGTGGCGTTGGGCATAGCTGATATCATCCGGTCGTCCCCTGCTCACCAGTGTGCGCAGGTTGGCTTCATTGACCTGGCTGCCAACTGCAATAACATATAGCTCCACTCCAGCATCTGCCACCTCACGGACACGCTTCTCCAGCACAGGCCCTGTAACAGCTTGCGACCTTCCATCAGAAAAGAGCACCAATTTCTTCACACCTGCAGATGAGTCTCCACGCCCCTGTAAATTCCTGACGGCAAACTCCATGGCTTCCAACACATTAGTGCCATCATTTTGGAAAGCTGCTTCCTCCACCTTACTTGAAAGCAGAGTGTAGTTGGTTGTCAGACCCTGCTCCATTCGTGCATTTCTACTGTACTGAGCTACGCCAACTTTGACATTAGCACCAGCACTCCTCTTAGCAGTAAAGAAACGATCAGCCAAGCGACTAACAAAGGTCTTGCTTGTCTCGAAGTTCTTCTGGCCCACACTAGCTGAACTATCCATCATCATCAAGATATCTGCACCTTTGTTGAAGGTGACTGCAATGTAAAAACACAGACATATTAAAAATGATCTATTTCTGTTTCCATTAAGCTTGTTTCATGTTTATGGCAGATTAAAAGTAACTTTGGTGCATTTGGATCCTCTTAACTTTTGGATAAAACGTGCATTTTGTGCTTGAACAATTAAGCCTGATGAGCTAGTCACCTGCTCAATCCATACATTTAAATAGTGTGTTATTCAACATTTTTTTTTTTTGTTTAGAGCTAAATTATGTGTATTGACATACACCGGTTACTATATTTAGCATACACAGCATCCCATATTTTCACTTGGGAAAATATGCAAAGAATGTACTTGATGAATACACTAAAGTTGGTATTAAATTTATTTTGATTACTTGATGACTTACTATAAATAAATATACTTACTTGGGCATTTGTAGTCTGGGCATCTCTTATCTTTAAAAGGAAGCAACATGTGTAAGTCCCATACATTTAGCTAACAGGATATATTAGAAAGAATTGTTGAGTAGCCCCTATATGTTGTACATGGATTGTTTACCTTGACATATTCTTGATGTAAGATTCTGCAAAAAGGTGTCATCCAGCAGCTCAGCGAAGTTCTCCAGTACAAAAGAAAAGCCCGGTTTAGGGTCACTCTTACACACAACATCACCAAGCTGCTCTTGGTTGGGCTCACGACCAGAGTAATCCTTTACTCCTAAACCACCAACCTTTAGAGTTGTAGAACAGACATCTAGTTATTCTAAGGCTCAATATACAAAATACAAAATAGTATATTGTCACCTGATGTACCCACCCTTATGTTTTTACCACACAGCACATTTAGGGGAACTTTGTCTCTTGTAATATCAGAGCGCCCATCAGTGAGGACCAGAACAACCCTGTTTTCCTGCCTCATCAGTTTGATTGTGTTGTTTAGAGCATAATCCAGAGCCTCGCCTGTGTAGGTAGCCTCAGCCAACCAACGCAAGTCTCTCACAGCCCTGCACACAAAAACAAATGGTGGTTAGACAGGACAAATTCCCAGAACACAGAACACATTCCCACTGTATTTCAAGTAGGGATGTCTAATATAATTTGTATAGGCATAGTGAAGAAGTATCTGTAAGAATCATTAATCACTTTTTAGAGATTATAAGGTGTTCAGTAAATGTATATACTGGATGTTCAGTTGGTGCTGTCGAACTTTTCCAGTGCTTCAAGCAGCACCTCCCAAAATAGGGTTTTTGAATCATTATGAAATCATAATATCAAGAAACAGACCCAAGAAAGACCACTGGACTTCCATTTTGACTCACTGCTTAAACTCAGTAAGGCTCGAAGTGTTGATGCCCAGTTGGACCCTTTCTTGCGCTTGGGCTCCACTGTACTGAACGACACTCACACTGGATTCATTTGCTGCAAACTGGAAAGAAAAACATCAGATGGTGACTATTTGTTAAGGTGTACTACGTCCAAAAACATGTAACGTGTATTTTGCACTGTCAACATTTCGGGGCCACTCCTTTCTTGACTAATTAAATGTTTCTTGCAAGAAGAGAAACATTGAAATAACACCCAAGTTTTATGATCAGTGACCTATTTTTATTCACACAGTTTAAAGGATGTTTTCTACAACTTGTAGAGTTTACAGCAATAATGGAATAATTTTCTCTGGGGATGCCCAATAATGTTGGCTTAATATTAGCATACTATATTGTGGTTATTCCTCTGATAATTGAAACCTGAAAATGTAAGGGTTTTTGGATGTTTATTTCAGTTTTGTGGGCAAATGGGGCCTTCACTTTGGCTCAGGGGCAATGTCTCCTTCTTTGTGGGCTCACAACCTGCAGGAAGGTGCAGTATGGTGCAATATGATCAGTGTGATTAAACGCGGATTAAATGGGATGGATGGATAGGCAAAGGGGTTATGGTTGATATGAAGTATATTACAATATGTTCAATATTGACAATATTATCAGATAGTGACAAAAAGTTGATATCGGACAGCTCAGATTGTATCTTAATATAATGTCATGTATGTGCTCAAACTAAAAATTGGATCATACTAGCACCACGATTTTACACTGCGGGGAACCAAAATCAAGCACCTAAATGATAACTTAAAAGTACAAGAACATTGGACTTTCATTACATGCCATTCTGAATGGTCAAAAAACTGCAAATCAGTGACAAAAAATATTATTACAGATCGAAAAATCAAAAGAAATGTATATTAAGGATTTATATCAAACAGAGGATAAAAAATCAGTTAATCTTAAATCCTCAAATTGAACTTATAACAAACAGCTTGCCATATATAGAAAAATTGAAATCTAAAATATGCAAAGCAAAAAACAAATAGCAAAACATATTAAGTAACAAAAAAAATAATTGGGAATGGTAGAAAACTAAATTGAACGAGATTTACCCAAACAGTTGATTTAATGTTCGATATAAGGAAGGAAAAGAAAGCTAACTCCTTGTCATTGTGACATTGTGATTCAGGCCATTGCACACAATGAAATGTGACCTCTGCATCAAACCCATCATCAAAGCAAACATTGGGTAGCATTGAGCGCCTGGAGAGGTGTGAGTGGGGATGGTGCCATGCTCAGTGGACCTCAGTCGTAACCTGGCCATTGGTGGATTTAAACTTGGAACCCTGCGGACCCCAGTCCGGTTCCTTAACCACTAGGCCACCACTGCACCATATACAGCAGGAATAGAAAACAAAAACAGAGAACTTACCTTGACTTGCTGATCTTTTATCAATCTGTCAATGACAGTGATGATAAAGTCTTTGGCAAGAGCAAAGTTTGAGGCCCCGATACTTTCTGAACTGTCAACAATGAAAGCCAGGTCCAGAGGCTCACACTTGCACTCTGTTGACACAGTAAATTAAACCCACCTCAGTCACAAGGAGTTAAATAAGTTGAAGCATCAGTAGTTTTGATAACGACTGTGAATACGTACCACAACATGCTGTAAGGTGGTCAAAAAAACATGAAAAAAATAGGTTAATGACTTATGCAAAAGTAAAATAAAAAACAATCTGCCTCCACATTGGGTTCATATGGCACAAGGTTGATACCAAAGTTAATGAAACATAAGTTCTCTTAGTAGTTTTTGTATTAAGTGAGGGATATCACTTACAGCAGAGCTTCATTATGATATCCAGAATTTCACATTCCTGCAGGCAGACATGTAATAAATTTTGGAGTCTCGCAAAACATGGATTAAGTCAGTTTACATTACTCTCAAAAACAACTTATGTAAGAGATGGCTTTAAGACTAAACTTGCAGCATTGATTTCAGATGAATGACTAGCACTCTTTATGGTCATAAAAAAGGGCAAAGGTTCAAAAAACTAATGGTATTGCTTAGGTTATTTCATACTCACATCTGTTCCTTGTGGTCCAGGTGGCCCAGGAGGCCCCTGAAAAGAAAGACAAGAACGGCTGAGTGACTATACATTATATCAGAGGTATCAAACTCTTTGGATTATGGACTTAATGCAACTTATTTAGATTTCACGCGGGCTGGACATCTACATAAGTTGCGTAGTGGTATTATAACATATAAATAACAGACATGTACGATATTCTAATTATTTTTAAATAATATAATGTAATTTTACTAAATGCCTTAAGAAGAGTGTTGGTGTATTTATTTCAAAAAATCATTAGATGCCTGATTCATTGTAGCCCACATACTGCATATTTGACACTCCTGCATTATAGAATATTCTATTATATAATATTCTATTATATAAATAGATACATTTCATGTGACTGGACTCCAGGGTAATACTTTTAAAACTCTATGTGGAAAAAATGAACCTTTTGTAAACCTTGACTCCTTTCATTGCCGACCAGAATTCCTTAGTCACACACCACCCACAACCACACCCACAAAATTTTGCTCTGAACTATCTTTCTGCAACAACATATGAATCTTTCAAAAGGTTCATTGCCACGGTAAAATAATCATCTGTTTTGGTTTAACAGACATTAGCCAATTGTATAGCCTTCTTTCAAAAAAGACACCAATCTAGTTCACCAAAGACAGAAAAGAAAAGTAATAGAAAAGACAGAGGCACAACAAAATGTAAGTGAAAAAAAAGGAATGCAGGTGTGAGCAGTTGTGCTTTGTTCAGTGTTTATTCATATACTGTCTTCTTTTTTCCCTACACAATCCACCCATCCAAACAACAAAGTAGTCCCTTGCAAAGTAGTAAAACAAAGAAGGAACAGTTCTTGTTTCATAAGAACCATGAGACGAACATCTTTTACATATTACCTTGTGGCCGGCGTAACGTCTACTGGCTAAAGTAGTCTGTACTTAGTTAGACAAGTGTTTTTTGTTCGCTCTTAGCAAGTAAACCTTAAAGTCTTCAAGCATTTAAATATAAGAGTAAATCATACATGTATGCATTTGGCAGATTAAAATATCAGGCTACGTAGTAGAAAGCTCAAAAAGGTGACCTGTAGTCAGATGTAGAAAAGGAGACAGGAAAAGGGAAAGGAAATCTTTAGAAAAGTGAACAGGAGGTGTACATTACACACTACTACTGATGCCTTTGTGGCTATACAATTGAAACATGACAGAACACTTTTAATTTCAAATTAGCTAAGTAAATATTGCATTCTGCCCTACAGATAAAATACCTGCTTCTACTTGACCATTATAAAACAGTGTGAGTCTTGTTTTGTTTTTTTCAAACACTGTTTTAAGCCATCTCACCTTGTCCATTTATAACTACTAAGAAATTCGGTAGATAGATAGATAGATAGATAGATAGATAGATAGAACTTTATTAATCCCTCAGTAGTATCCCTCAGGAAATTACTGAATGAAGCTACTATTCTAGTTCGGCAGAAACATTACATGTTGGGTATTTTATTTAATTGCAATGCTAGTTTTACTTAGATGACAATGTTTTAATATAACAGTTATATTAAAAATGTCTGAAATAAAAACAATTATGGGGGGGTGGACATGATTTTTTTTCTTACTTTATAAATGGTCCAGCAGAGGTCCAGCATTTAGGCAATATGCTTCCATAGGTTTTTTTACTTTAATTCAATAATACGCAGCCTAGGTTTCTTTGTCCACTAACACTGTTTAGAAGCCTACAACCACTGTACAAACACGAGCATGTAAACATGACTTCATGGTCTTACTGGTCTGCCCTCGGGTCCTCTGTGACCTTTGGCCCCTTTAGGTCCTGCAGGTCCAGGCTGGTTGTTCTGTGAAAATGAGAAAATAACATGGTAATTAGGGAGAAAAAGAGAGTGGGGCTCTTGCCCAGGGAAAAGTGACTCATGAATCACTACATATACAATAATTTTACATGACAGTTGTTTTATTCTCAATAAAAACTTTTCAAGCAGAAGGTTGATATTAAAAGTTATTCAGACAATGGAATCTTTCAAAATAGGGGGGCTGCCCCAACAGCAAATTTGTTTCAAGTTCTTTTTCTTGTTCTTTTCCTTTCAGCTTGTCTCTTATTCAGGGGTTGCCACAATAATTCATCATTTTCCATCTCATCCCGTCCTCTGCTCTTCTCTCTTCTGCTCTAATTCCAACTAACTCCTTCACTGCATCTATCAATCTCCTCTTTGGCTTTCCTCTTTGTCTCCTACCCGGAAACTCTCTCGCATTTTTCTGCCAATGTATCTATTGTCCCTCCTATGAACATGTCCAAACCATCTCAATCTAGCTTCTCTAGCTTTTTTCTCTAAACCAATTAGTTTCAACTTAATTATTGAAAAAATGCTACAGGTCCTTGTAGCGCCATAGCGAATAAGCAAATGCAAGTTTCATCACTTACGTAGTGAAACGTTTTTTTTTTATGTATAACAAAGTGTTGAAAGACACTGCCAAGTTATTCACCTTGCAATTTGTTGTCACAGTGCTGTTCTTAGTTACCATTAAAACTAATCACAAACAATGAACAAAACAGTGTTTTGTAATGCTAATGCTTTTTATAATAAGGTAGTAGAAGTAGAAGTTTAATATACTCCCTAAAAACAGTGTTACCTTGAGTAAAACAACTCATGATTTGGCCGACTAATTTTGGCAAACAGAATAACAGAACAATATGCCTCAACAAGGTTAAATTGTATTGAACACATGCAATCATTTACTTGAAAGACCGAGACCCTGTGGCACCATCATAATGTTAATTGTGACCAGATTCTAGCTGTTTTCTTTCTACATCTCCGCAGCTGTCTGTGAGAATAGAAGCCACTAAAGCCTCCCCAGCTGCTGCACTGTGACCTGGTGCTGATCAACAAGATTACAGCTGTGACGGCAGAAATTTGAGGAATCCACGCTAAAGGCTATGAAATCGTTTGGGTCAAAGTGACCTCAAAGTTCTCTGCTTCCAGATAAGCTGTGTTGTGAAATTGTAAAAGGAAATTATTAATATAACATTTTTTAGAGGCCAAATATTTTGCATCAGCTTTCTTTATAAAGCCAGTATCAGATATGATGTGTTTCAATAGCCTCAACAATCAAGAATTACTGTGTCAAAATTGCAGAATGTTAATTTTTTATTTCTATTTCCGCTTGATAGTTCTCCCTCAACTTTCTCTCAATAGTTTTGCTAAGCAGCATTAGTTTGTCATGTTTCTTTGTTTCAAATCATTCCAGTATATGTATAAAGCATCATTTGAATCTCATTGGCCCAGTATTTTTGAGAGAATTCCTATGAATTCCATGGTTTAAGTAAAACCATGGAGGCAGCAATCAGCACTTGAACTGGCCTTGAACGATCACGTGTCAAACCATGACACTGCTCGGGAACCAAACTTTTATTGAAATCTCCTGCTAGCTCTGCATCAAATGCCTTGCCATAAAGAAAAGACGGGATTGTTGCAGAGAACTATTTTCTGTAAGCTTAATGTAACTAATTATTTTTTTATGACCTTAGGATTGTGTAGATCAGAGTGGTCGGAACAAGATAAAATGATTATGGGGTACACCTTATGGCCTTCCTTGCCCAAACATAACATCTTGAACGGAACATAACTTGAATTCACATTATTCATGTTTCATTAAAAAAAAATAATAATAAAAAAAATTAAATCTACTGACGCTTTATAATTTTCTTTCATGTTACCGTAAATGCACTTTTTTTTCTTTTTGGTTTTAAGTTAGATAACAACACATAAATAGAGTGTTTATTTGTGTTTGTTTGTTTGACAAAGTGAATGTCTATTTGGAGATACAAAAATGTAGAGTATGTCAGTGATGAAAAGAAGACTCTCTTACTTTATTGACTACTTAATTCTGCTGTTTTTTTTTTTCCTCTGGCTATTATGAGTGTCTTCTGCCTAAAATTGATCTAAAACATAGCCTCAGAAATATTTCCTGTTCATCGTAAATCAGACCTGAAACCCAATGAAACTGAATTATTGGAGCTGACAAAGGCCATGTATGTTCATACACACATACTACACACACACTCACACACACACAAGCATACTCAAAAATTCAAAGCTTTTGAAAGAGAATACAATATAAATGTGAGCAAATGAACACGTTTCAAAATGTATGGGTCACATAGACATATCAATAAACCAAAATGAACAATGAATGAACATCTATCTAACACAGGTCTGACATTCTCCCAGAAGGCTGTTATTGATACATTAAATACTTTTCACTGGGTTACTCTTTTCTTTCAAAGACTTAAGCAGTTGTTCATCTGTTTGTCTGCATTGACTCCAAAAAATTTACAGTAATGAGCTATATATGGTCAGAGACTATGACAAAAAAGGAACAGTGTGTGTGTGTCAGTTAATAATACAAAAATGTGCTTCACAATTTGAAATTTGGTGTAATCTTATCTTATCTTTTATCTTTTGTTTTTTTTACATCCTTGTCCTAGAGCGTTCTCAGGTTCAAGTTTCAGCTGTAAAACATGTTGAAATTAAGTATAAACATAACTACGGTCGAGCTAAAGGACAAGGATTTACAACAGTCACAGAGCAGGGAAACAAATGATCTCACACATGTGGTTGCCTTCCTTGAGACATACACACAGACAGACATATAAAGACTAATGCAGCCCCTAAATTGTCTGCACTCATTTCCTGGTGTCCCTGACAACGGTATATACACAGCTGCATCCGCTCACATCCCCTTTCCCAAGTCTCTTGCTCTCTCCCTCACACACATACACACAGGCAAATTATGTTCAGATCAAATATTTACAGCTGCAGAACAGAAGGCAAGTATGAAAAAACAGAAAAAGAGACCAGTTAATTTTGCATGGAAAGGATTAGTATTGCAAAAATAAAAATGTAATTAAACTGAGGCACCAATATAGCAGAAATGTATGATTTTTCATATTGGTAATGGTAAAATGTTAAAAGACAATCAAAATAAATTGAGACAAGCGCTAAGGAAGCCAGACAGATAATTCATATCCTTTCAGCATGCCCTGCCAGAAAGGAATTGAAAGATGAAAACTAAGATCAAGGGCTTAGAATGCTTCTAGACAAAAAAATGAGACAGACTCACATCAGGGCCTGGATCACCCGGCTCACCATCATCACCTTTGGGTCCCGGGGTTCCTTTACCACCCTAAATGTCAGAAAAATGCAAAGTGAAAGATAAGCATGGTCATTTAGCTTTATTATACTCAACAATTATACACAAGGAATACCAAAGATAAGACAAATCAGTAGACTTACCGGCTCACCATTATCACCACGTGAGCCAGGATTACCCTAAAGGGGAAACAAAAGCCGCCTGTTTTAGAAAACGTTAGCACTGGCCACATTCACTGACAGGTTAGTATTCTGTGACACACACCTGAAAACCATGACAACCTGCAGTACCATTTCCTGGAACTCCATCTTCTCCCTGAAACCAAATCAAGAGCCATACCATGAGAACACTTTAGTACAGTAAGTGTTGGTAAGCAGCTGAAAAACATTGTGAAAGTGAAAAGAACCAGAGAGAATTGAGTGGGCACTGTGTAATTGTCAGTGTGTTACTAAAGTGATATGCTCAATGGCACTTTGTCAGCTGGTGGATTTGAACCCTAACCTTGAAGGCCTAAGTCCACTTACCTATACCCAACACAACTCCATTAATTTAGAAATTAGTTTCTGTATGATGCAAATAAGTTTATGTCAGTTGGTAACAGTATTTTGCATAGTTCAAATAAATAATCATTATATTTGGTCATCATTTGTTAGGAACTCACTTTCTTAAAAAAAAGTTATTTTAAATTATATATCTCATATCATCATACCAGATGTTACACCCTTCTTCCACACTTACTCTCTCTCCCATTGGGCCTCTGTCTCCTGGCGATCCTTTGATTCCTCTGGGTCCTTTGGGTCCCTGTGAGATGAAGAGGTTCTAATTAGAAACATGTGAAATTTTTACTTTGTACATGCAACTTTACTGCTACATAACGACATTGCAACATGAATATAACTCAGTCGTTCATCTCAATAGATTTAAATTGTGTGCTATAATTGAAAACACTGCTTTGGTAAATATTTATTGTAAAGAAAGTTTGTCAGGGAGAAGCAGTAAACGACTATTCAAGTCTTAGAACAAAGAAAGGTTTCAACATTTGCCCGAGTTTTTAAAATGGTACCCATTAAACTGAAACATTGATGTAGCAGTACTGTCTTGCACTGCCTGGCCAGGCAAGCTGTTGTTTGTGTTGTGTCTTTCCCTACTTTTACAATGCATTTTCCACCTTCTAGGATTTTCTTTAATGACAGAAAAGTAACAATAAGATCATTAGTACACGTCGACTCAACTGACTCAACTTGTAGGTGGGTGAAAGGTTATGTCTCAAACCACCACCTTGAGAGGTGAAACGTTTTCCAAAAAACTGAATGTCCAGTTGCCTAACTAAACTCTTTAACCTTGACCATGACCTGGATGACTGAGAATCTGCATCGACAAAGACTGACATTGCAAAACTTCCTTATCATAGGATTAATAAGGGACTCAATTATGATTTTTATTTACCACATCAGCATCAACTAAGAGTTAACAATAAAACAATATCCTGCAGCACAAAAATAAAAAAATGTTTTAAAAAAGTGATGTTGAAATCTACATTTATAGGTATTGCAACTTATTCAAGATGACCAAAGGGGAAACAGCTACAATGTTTAACATTGATATAAAGGGGTACTAACAAGAATCAAGTACACATCTAAATGACAGTCCACACTATGGCTGTTTTGAGGCAAGAGACATTAGATCATATGTTTCAAAATGAATCCACAAAGAATCACTGTGGTTGCAAGTTTTTGGTCCAACCAACCAGCAGCACACCTGACTTGAGTCTTTCAAAAAACAGATCAGAGTCTCCAGACAGCTGATTGGTCAACCAGTGTGCTCTGGATAGGTTGGAACAAACGCCTGCAGCCACAGCGGGCCTTTATGGAGCAAGTTCAATATCTCTGCATTAAATTAACCAAACACAAGTTGTCCCTACTGGATACTTAAATTACACAATATTACTAAGATTGCTTAAAGACACCCAAGCAACAAAATATATTAGTTTTTGTTTTTGTGTTTCATGGCCATGCAGCATTAGGCCGAAAACTATATACAATCACTTTCCAACATGTCCCCCAAAATGCTTGACTGAAAGCCAACACAGAGTTTACATTTTCTATTTTTTCTAATTGTGTGAGAAGATCAGCAAGCCTTGAGGGCACCCACTTGTGTACTAGGTCCTGTTTTTGCTGTTCTACATTAAAATTTACATTCTTTATGTTCAATTAACTGGTTGAAAATACGTATACCCTTGGTACGAAATAATACTGTAGATATAGCCAGAAAAGTCAGAATAAATAAGGAATATGTTTTTCACATTTTATTGAACCGGTAAATAAACAGGTACTTGGTAACAAATATGGCTTCCAATGGCAAAACACAACTTCACAATAACTAAATACTGTTCAAAATAGGAAGGATGTGCTTGTTCAGTTGGACTCACCTCTGCTCCTGGGGGGCCTTCATCTCCTCTGTAGCCAGGAGTCCCTGGTCTGCCAGATTCGCCCTGGAAATCAATTATTTTAACTTAAAATACAGAAAATATATATACGAATCAAATAAATAATTGTGTAGATCTTTGTCACTGTTAAAAAATAATGCAGTCAGACCAAAGAAATGGTTTTTAATGATTTTGGAACGGGTTCAATTAAAATTTCCTTAAATATGTACAATTAAGAAGCTGGAGAAATAAAAAACTGAAATATTTTCAAAACGTTTTAGGGTAGCTTAAAATTCCATTATTTTCATTATCATAACACATGTCTGGGAAAGGTTCCTAGGTTAAATCAAACATTATTGCTTTTTGCTGGTTGTTTACAACAATTCTTCTGAACTGCATTCACAAACTTTTATTATTAATTGATAGGAGAAATGTGTTATGTGTCCTGAGTCGACCCTGGTTATATAACTTGTTGCTTCATCAAACTTGTTATTTACCTATAACTTGTTATTCGCACAAAATGCTTAACATATTATACACTGTGAGTTCTCATGCAAAGTCATAGATGTGTGTAAGAGACAGGGACAGGGACAGGGCCAATGAG
>JAFBJS010004828.1:184119-235697 GCA_016785265.1 Paraplagusia blochii
AAACAAAAAACTGAAATATTTTCAAAACGTTTTAGGGTAGCTTAAAATTCCATTATTTTCATTATCATAACACATGTCTGGGAAAGGTTCCTAGGTTAAATCAAACATTATTGCTTTTTGCTGGTTGTTTACAACAATTCTTCTGAACTGCATTCACAAACTTTTATTATTAATGTAAACAAAATAACTTTTTAAAAAAATATATAAATTAAAAAAAGAACCTACTCCCAACAGCAAAACTCCATACGGAAAGAGCACAGGTACAGTAGCACATATTAACAATTTCATAATCTAAAGATTTTTACCATTACTTCATCAAACAAGGTAAAAGACTTTAGCTAGGCAACTGGATGTTCAGTTTTTTCACAGGAGGGACTTGAAACACCTCTTCCTCCCCACTCACAGCATATAACTTCTGTACTCCCCACTAACAGTTAGAACTGAAGAAGCCTCTTGGATGAGAGGTGAAACGTTTTCCAAAAAACTGAACGTCCAGTTGCCTAGCTAAAGTCTATTACCTTGACCATGACCTGGATGACTGAGAACCTGCATCGACATGCTATTTCATCAAACATTTGGATGAAAAAAAAATGCAGATAATTGTGCACCACGTGTTGGTGACTCCAAGCTGAGTAACATAGCTTTAGTTACAGAGCACAAAAGAAGAATTGAAGTGTCTGACATCATTGGTTTCCACATCTAAAGCTTATGAGGTTTATTATTATTGCATTGCTTGGTGCCTTATTAGGGAAGCCATACTGAGGCTTTGGCTGCTGCTAAGGTAGAGAATATCTGAGTCAGAGGGGAAATAGTGAGTGAACATTTTGACAGGAGAAGTAAAAAAAAGAAAACTCAGAAAACAGGGGAAAAAAGTAGCAGTGGATAAGAGTACTCTAGGGCTGCTGCCAGGTTGTTAATGTACTGCACTTCAACATAAAAAATACATGCAGTGCTCACAAGTGTGTATACTGGGAAAGTCCTAGTTCTCATCGGAAAAAAATATATAGAAGCCAAAGAGAAAAGTCAGTGGTGTGTTTCATGACTTTTCCACCAAGTTCTGCAGCACAGCTTGCAAACAAACCATGTATGTAGCTGCTGTTTTTGCATGATTGTTTTTGTGTATTCTGTGTTTCAGTTAGAATCTGCATCTTACAGGGTCTCCATTAGAGCCAGTAGGACCCTCCCGTCCCTGGTCTCCTCGAGGGCCTGGTTCTCCCTGGAAACAAGAACAAAATGTTACACTGAGAATATAGGGACGTTCAGAATAAAAACACAGTAAGGATTTCTTGGAAACAGTTCTCTGAAGTTTATGGGAGGTAGTACAAAAGAAAACATTCCCCACTCTTTAATATTCCTGTCCAAAACTCTTTATCCACTTGAAATACAAAATGCAAAGCCTACACAGAGTGAAAGATAGATAAAAATTGGGCATCAACAATCAAGGACAACCCTGACACTTACCCTAACACATCCTTCTGATCCCATTTTAATTAAAACCTACTCAATAAGACAGACCCCTCTTTCTTGAAAAGAAGTAAATAAAACACTGTAGATTCATTTACCAATGCTCTTACTTGAGATTCTAAATTACCATAAAATACAGCATGTATTTTATGGTAATTTTGACATGTGCTCAATAAAATTATGACATGTGCTCAGTAAAATTACATTATATTTGTACACTAATAACCCCTGAGTTTCCACAGTTGATAGTGCAAAGCAGCGATTCTTCTTCATACTAATATGAACCACTTGTGTAAATGAAAATGTAATTAGTATTTTTTATTATAATTTTTTTGCTAGAACAAGTTGTTGAATATACCTAAAAGTACAGTTACTGAAGTGTTACTGAATGTTTTTATAATAATTTCTTTGCTGGAACAAGTTGTTGGATATACCTTAAAGTCTTACTGAATGTTATAATAAATACATTTTAAAAGTTGAAATTTTTTCAGCTGATGGTGGGTCCTGAAGACAGATCACTGATCTGCTGATATATTGGTTTTTTTTTTACATTTAGTCTACAATGCAAATCTGGCAAATAAGATGTACTTTAATGTACTGTTGTTACCAGTTCATTCACCTACAGGGAGTTTCAAGTCCCTGTCTCTAATTCCCTATTTACATGACTGGTGGGATGTTAGAAAAAATAGAGAAGATAGAGAGAAGAGGAGATATTTGGACTTGAACTGACTATGCTTGCTGTAGGGCAGAGGTACAGAGAAGGAACAGGGCTAGAGGAGGTTGTGCCTCATAATGCACAAGGGGGACGCAGCGGCATTGTGTGGGAACGGTGCAGATGGAAGGAATAAATAAAATAGATGCAGCACTGACACAGCATATTTTCCAATGCTGTAACAGTTTAACAAGAGACTGACAAACACAGATTTAGTGGATGAGATGTACAGAAAATATAAGATGATAATATTGCTAAGGAAGATACCATTTTTAATTTTCTCTCTAAATTTGGCGCTGCATATACAATCTGCTTGGAACAGCAGCACATCAACATCAAGGAAGTCTGGTCCCAAGAAGTAGTTGAGTTGCTTTCTAACACTTTATGTAAAAGTAAAACTGTTCTATCTATTGCTTTCTTTATGTCTGCCTCTTGAACTTCCTGTCTATTTTTATTTTTTTTGTCCATGGTTCAGACTTCTTTTTAGTCCACTAGTTTCATGACTTACAATTCCACCTCTTTGACCCCTGTTTCCACGGGCACCTTGTTCTCCCTTCTCTCCAGGAGTTCCCTAAGAAGAGAGATATAAAGTTGTCATTTTAGCTGTTCACACATATCAAACAGTCATGTATCCTCTTTACCCACTTTATCTCCCCGAGGTCCATCTGGTCCAGGTGCACCCTATAACTCACACATACAAACAAATTACAACATCAGGTGAGTCACTGAGGCTCATGTGTTTAAAAATTCTTACAATGGACTCACGTCATCACCACGTTCTCCTTTGTCACCATCAGCACCACGAGGCCCTGGATCTCCCTGTTATAAAAGAATATGACATGTACACAAGTCACATTTGTAATGCTGCTTTTCGTGTGTTCCTGTTTTATTCTCTATTTTCTTATTTACCCGAGCACCCAGAGGTCCATAGTTTCCAGGTCTTCCTGGTTCACCACGTTTTCCTGGATCTCCCTGATATGAACATATGCATAATGCTTGTGACAAATCAACTTAAGTTTGGAAGCCTAAAATTTAATTTTACGTTACTGCAGTCATACTTTGGCTCCTTTCTGTCCATATGGACCAGGATCTCCCTTTGGTCCAGGCTCTCCCTGCAGACCCTGCAAATATACCACCAAGAAACTGCTTCAGAAACATCTGATCAAAACCAGCTGAAGCCAAGTACCCAAAGATCAAAGGGCGCAGAGCATGCATATACAGTATCTCCACATGCAGGTTCATTTGTTTACAACATGGCTAAAGAATTCATTTAAACAATCTGACAGTAAGGAATGTAAACTAGGTGGTAGTTAAACAGCCACAGGAGTCAGTGCTTTAGGACCTCTATTTGTCAGATGTACAATCTCGAACCCAAAAACCTAGCTGTAAACACTTAGGCTGAGCCTCAGGCAGGGTGGCTCTTGGTTAGTTTTGACCAAAGGACTAACTAATAACATGACACAGTGTTTGTTTCCTTGCAACTAAATTGCTGATTGAATTTTTCCTCTGGCTTTACTTAGGGTCAACTACTAACACTGTTAAACAGCAGACATCTGGTTTCTGTCAAGATGTAATTCATAAGAGTTCAGATTGTGTGATAGTAAAAGTAGAAACACTGCTTAAGGTAATATAGAAAAATACATAACAGTAGAACTTCTTTGAGAAAAAAAATAATAAAATAAAAAAATAATAATAACTTACGTCTGATCCAGGTGAACCTTTACAGCCAGCAAGACCAGGGAAACCAGCTTCACCCTAATGAGAGAAGAGACAGAACACATAAGGATTGTAACCATCAACAAAACTTTGGCTTTCTATCAGACAGATCTGTGATATGCTGCAGGGCAGGGATTGACCGTTCAACTATGTGACTTACCTTGCGTCCATCAATGCCATCTCTCCCCCTTTCACCTTTGTCTCCCTGAGGATAAATAGAAGGTCAAAAGAAATAAGTAAATGATTAAAGAAGGTTTAAGCATTAAATATTTGAAAACAGAACATCGGAGATGGAAGCCCATACCTTGTAGCCTTTAGCTCCTCTTTCACCCTAAAAAAGACACAATGCTATCTGTGACTCACAAATCATGAAGAGATAAACATCCTCCTCCTTCATATTTAGCTTTTTATACCTTTTCTCCTTTTCCGCCCTGGTCTCCCTGTGAAAAAGAACATAACCAATTATTATGAACAATGTATATTAAAAGGTTAGGATGAATATAAATGATCAGAAATACCTTGGCCTGGCTAATAGTTAACCACGACAAGACACTAACCTGTACTGATTTTAGGATTTAAGCATTATTTAATAACATGTTAGAGACAAAATGATTGCAGGACATTAAAGACTTTATTGCAACAAACACATCTAAATTAATCTCTTCAACTAAGAGTGGTGTTATAAATATACACAACCTCTTTTTTTTACTGAGGACCTAACTCATACTAATTTGATCTTACTCAACATACCATATACAAATCCCTTTTTGGTTTGTAGTTTGAAACACTAAAAATCATACAATATAAATTCATTTATATTTGTAATTTTTTTGTTTGTCTGGAAAACTTTGCATTCCAGCTGAGTGGATATAGTATTTTTGAGTCAAGCAGATTAATGAAAACACATAGTGTTAAAAAACCAATTAAATATAATTAAATTAATTATGTGTATTATATGTATTTATACAATTATATATTATAAAATGTTTTTAAGAATAGAGAGATTGCTACTGTTACATTACTTCATCACACTGCAATTAGTACATGCAAACACATAATATCATGTTTCTGTTTATTGCTATAGTTTCATCATCATTTATGTGAAGAACAAAGTTGGAAATGATCAAGAAATAATGGTAGCTACCATTATATGTGAAGATGAATCGTTTTGGATTACTTATTAATCTGTGACCTACACACGAGTTTATCGGTCCAAAAAGCCCCAATCTATTAAAATGCAGTTAAACGATCCGATGGTTCAGATTTCCGTGGATCGGTTTCCTGCTCCATGGCCTGTCCACAAATTGATGTTAGACATAGACGCGACATTGGCCGCTTCCGCACATATATACATATACATACATGTCTATGCAGGTTGTATCACTTGTGGTGTGTAAACTATGGGGTGTGTAAACTATGACGTAGGCTGATTTGATTGAAGTTCAGGTAGTGGGTATTACTACTACCTGAACACAGGAAAAATTTACATCATTTCTCATTTAATGCGATTTGCCGACTCTATAGAGTGACAATACACTGGCAGTCCAACAAACCTAGCAGTCACCCGGCGAGATGGCACAGTGGGATTGATGACTGGGTGACGGTGAAGCTAGCACAACAGGAACAACCAGTAGTCAGATGAGCGGACAGAATAAAATACCAAAGGTTTCGGCAAAGTCCAAGGCAATAACAGAATCTGTCGCTCGATATGTTACAAAACAATGTCCCAATGTGTGAGAGTCTGGTTACAAGAGTGCTGTATACAGCTAAACTTTTCTAAAACTGAAGGCATGTTTTTCACTAAAATAAGTAGAGAGTCACCTGATCCTGATATACTTGTTAATGGAGATCAAATACAAATTGTCAATCAGTATACATATCTTGGCTTAGTGTTAGATTCACAGGTCTCCTTTAAAGGCCATACATCAAACAGGATCAATCATTTAATATTTTCGTTATATAATATATCGTTCCTGAATTGGATCGTAGCCTGTGAATCCATTTTGCAATTTTGCTTGGAACAGAAACAAAACCAAAAATGTTTTTGTTGTTGTTCTGAAATAGAAATTCTTTGTGAAAAATAATGCCCTGGTTACAACATACACAAGAATAATGAATAAATCCAAATTAGCAATAATCTAATACTTGTAGTGTACCTGTAGTGTAGTGTAACTTAAAAGGGTTGGGTATAATTTTTTAATTCAATTTATATTAGTAGAATAATAAATGTAAGGTTCTTTATTATTAAAATAATCCACAGGGACGTATATCCAATCAGCATGTTACAGCTTTTAAAACAAAAAAAAATCTACAAATATGCATACAAATAAACACAAAAACATTCCTGTATTTAAACTATACAAGACTCCTTAACTTATTAATTGTATACCCTCATAACATATGATGAAACTTACCTTCATTCCACTATAACCAACAGGACCAGGATCTCCAATGCTGCCCTGTAACAATTTAAATTAATGTATAAGTTTGCACCAACGAATATTAATATTCTCAATTGCCCCACAGGGATAAATAAAGTTTCTGAATCAGAATCTGAATCTGAATTATCAGATATGCAATGTATTTATTGTTTTGCTGTTATTAGTACATAATTTTAAAGTAAATCACATACCATGTCACCAGTATCTCCTTTCTCTCCTGGCATTCCTGGTCTACCTCTTTCTCCCTTAAGAGATAAAAGTAAAGGGAAAAAAACAGGGTTTTTCATGTTTTGTTTCTTCGGTATAAATGAAAATAAGAGCACTACATCATGTTATCCAATACCTGTCCACCAACTTCTCCATCTGGTCCTTTGGGCCCACCTGGAGCCTTTGAACAAAACAAATACAACAATTAGATAAAGAAATAATCAATTTAAATTGCTTAGGGTATTTATAAGTTTTATACTTACATTGCAGTCAAAGGAGCAACACTACAAAAAGGGAATAACAGATTATGTGAGTTGAAAATCAATGTACAGTTTTTTTACATATCATTTTAATATTAAATAAATATTCAAAATGTCATACCACATCCTTTGTCTCATTTGTCTGAAAAAAAGAAAAAGAAAACAAACAAGAGGTTAATATGTTAACGTAGAAGAGAAGAGAGATATGGAGAAGAAGTGAAGAGAAGATAAAAGAGGATAAGAGAAAAGAAGAGGTGAGGAGAGGAGAGATCAGGAGAGGAGAGGAGAGGAGAGGAAAAGAAAGGAGAGGAGAGGAGAGGAGAGGAGAGGTGAGCAGAGGAGATGAGATCGGAGGGGGGGGGGGGAGGGGAAGAGGGGAGAGCACGATGGGCGCCGAAACGAGAGAAGAGAAGAGAAGAGAAGAGAAGAGAAGAGAAGAGAAGAGAAGAGAAGAGAAGAGAAGAGAAGAGAAGAGAAGAGGCTGTCAAAATATGTAACCCAATCAAATATAATATCACAAAGGTGGTTTGCAAACTCCACTATAAGTGTGGTCTCCTCAAGTCCTTCAAAAAGCAGTATCAGCTGCACGCTAGAGTGTAGAGCACAGTCAAATTCAGGTCTGTGTAATTATAATATTAAAAAAAATGTGTGTAAAATTAGTGTAATTATATGTAGCTCGCAACATCGCATCTAATATGTACAAAAGTTGGCCCACCAGTGTAAAGCCCTTATATACTGGTAGGATTTGATGTATTAGTGATGCATGGTCTTTGGAATAGCACTGATATTTTTGTTGTTGTAGGGCTGTAAAAAAACATCAAAACCTTCAACAAATATAGCTAAAGGCAAATATCACTGATGTTTTATTTTAGATTTATTTGTTGATAATATTAAGAGGCTGTTCTAGATTCAATGTTCCCTGAAAATCAACATTTAATCAAAGGCGACACTTAAAGACCCCTTAGTGGCTCCGGCCACTAGGAGTGTGGTCAAAAAACTTTTTTTGCTACAGGCACTGATAGGCTGGGGGCTCAAAAGAAATCTTGCTAGGAGCGCTAGGAACTAAGAGACCTTAGCATCGCCCCTCCATTAAATGTCTAAAGCAGTGGTTTTGGAGCAACTTTGTTGCCCAGCTGGCCTGGGAACGCCTTGGGATCCTCCCAGATGAGCTGGAGGAAGATAGATGAATGGATGGATGGATGGATGGATGGAGCATTGGTTCTTAACCTAACTACTGAACCCAACCGAACTACTTATCCCCGATGGGGTGATCATCGGGGAAAAGTATGCAAGTGATGTGGTGGATGTGAAACGGGTGTCAGACAGGTCGATGTGTGTGAAGGTAGAAATAGAAGGAGTGATGTTGAATGTTGTCAGTGGTTATGCTCCACAGGTAGGCTGTGAGTTAGCAGAAAAGGAGAGGTTTTGGAATTAGCTGGATTTGGTTGTAGAGAGCAACCCCAGGGGAGAGAGAGTGGTGATTGGAGCAGACTTCAATGGCCATGTAGGAGAAGGAAACAGAGGGGATGATGGGTTGGTTTGGAGTAAGGGATAGAAATTTGGAAGGACAGGCAGTGGTTTGCAAAAAGAATGGAAATGGCCGTGGTAAACACCTATTTCCAAAAGAGAGGGGAACACCGGGTGACATACAAGAGTGGGGGCAGGTCTACTCAGGTAGATAACATTCTCTGTAGAAGGTAAGGTGTAGGAGGTAATCTCCAGGAGATAAGTGACTGTAAGGTGGTGGCAGGTGAGAGTGTAGCCAAACAGCATAGGGTGGTAGTATGCAACCATAAAATGGAGGTGAGAAGAAGGAAGAAGGTAAAGACAGAGCAGAAGATCAAGTGGCTATTCAATAAAATTTTGGAGACTGACAAGATGCCTGATGAGTGGAGGAAAAGTGTTCTTGTACCAATTTACAAGAAGGGTGATGTGCAGAGCTGTAGCAATTACAGGGGGATAAAGTTGATGAGCCACACCATGAAGATTTGGGAAAGAGTAGTTGAGGCTCGGTTGAGGAAAGAGGTAGAGATTTGCAAACAACAGTATGGTTTTATGCCTAGGAAGAGTACTACAGATGCAATATTTGCCTTGAGGATGTTGATGAAGAAGTCAGAAGGAGCTTCATTGTGTTTTTGTGGATTTAGAAAAGGCCTATGACCGGGTTCCAAGGGAGGAACTGTGGTTTTGTATGAGGAAGTCAGGAGTGGCTGAGAAGTATGTTAGACTGGTGCACACCTCCTCCATCCCTCCTGCTCTCGTTGCAAGCCCCTCACCATTCTTGAGCCTGTCTCTTATACACATCTCTGGTGATGGACAGATTGACCGATGAGGTCAGACAGGAGTCTCCATGGACCATGATGTTTGCAGATGATATTGTGATCTGCAAGTGATCTGCAAGTACGTGTGTGAATGAAAAGGGGAAAAGTGGAGTGGTGAGGTTGCACGGAGCAGAGGTGAAGAAAGTGGAGGAGTTCAGATACTTGGGCTCAACTGTTCAGAGCAGTGGAGGCTGTAGAAGAGAGGTGAAGAATAGAGTACAGGCAGGGTGGAACAACTGGACAAAGGTCTCTGGAGTGATCTGTGATAGAAGGGTGTCAGCTAAGGTAAAGGGAAAGGTTTACAGGACAGTGAGACCAGCCATGATGTATGGAATAGAGACACTAGGAATAGGTAGAAGACAAGAGGGAGAGCTGGAGGTGGCAGAGTTAAAGATGCTGAGATTCTCTTTGGGGGTGACAAGGATGGACATAATTAGGAATGAGGTGATCAGGGGGACAACACAGACAGAAAGGTTTGGATAAAAAGCTAGAGAAGCCAGACTGAGATGGTTTGGACATGTTCAGAGGAGGGACAGTGATTATATTGGGAGAAGAATGCCAGACATGGAGCCACTAGGTAAGAGACGAAAAGAAAGGCCAAAGAGGAGATTTATGAATGCAGTGAGGGAGGACATAGAGGTGGTTGGAGTTGGAGTGTAGGACAGGGTGAGATGGAAATTGTTGACTCGCTGTGGCAACCCCTGAAAAATGGGATAAGCCGAAAGGAAAAGAAGAAGAAGATATATATTTATATATATACCCACTCTCTGCTGCAGCAATAAATAATAGCATTTGTCTAGAAAATAGTTATAAGTACATATCTGCATAACATTGTATCCTTGTTAACATAAAGAAAACAAAAAGAAAGAGATATAGTTCAACTTACAAGGATGTGCAATTACACTTTATTGTGGTATGGCGAAAAAAAGCATGTGTTCCCCATGGTCACACGTGCCCCCCTCAGCATCGCATCGCGCCCCCCCCCAGGGGTGCCAGCCTCACTATTTGAGAAGCACTGAGTTAAGCCGTGCCCTGCATGGCTTTTCATTAGAGCAGGCCTGTGACGATATGTTACCTGTCACCTTTAAGAAGGTGGTACAACTGGTGAAACTGGAGATATCCCAGTCAGGTCATCACCATTGCATCATTGATCCGTTTTGTTGGCCTGGCATTTAGGGAGAATGGAATCGAGGGTGAATTTGCTCACTGTAACTGTCAACAACAATTTCTTTTTGTTCCTGGGCCCCTGCCACGACTAAAGCCCACTCGCCATCCAAGAGGCCGATGTAGAAAAGCTCTAGCAGCTGTGGTATCTGGTTCAGTGTTGATGATGTAGAGATGTCTCCACTGACACCAACTTTTTTGCAAACACAAGAGTTTATTCAAAAAGGGTTTAATTGTAAGCAACTGGACTACTTCTTTGAGTTGAAAGACGTTTCATTCCTCAACTGAGGAACTTCATCAGTTTCTGGTTGTTGTTGGAGGGAACTCTAGTAGTTATACTACTCTAGACCACTCCCTTCACCACTGTACAAAGGTGTGAAGAGTTGTTTTGATCACACCATTTTGGACAGAAACTGCTCTTGATGTTAACGAGCAGTTTTCTTGTCACGTGTCCAGATGTGAATGAGAGTTTATTGCAAAGAAACGCAGCATCAAGTCAGGCAATTCAGGTCAGGTTTCCTTCAGGTCTGCTTGAAGGAACCCTGGCTGATATGGATCTAATCCCAAACTGCCCCAAATCACCATCTTATATACTCTTTTGGACGTATTACATAAAGTAATCTCTCCAAATTGTTCAACTCTTGGTTACCATATTTCTCATAAGTCCTTGTATTATATTGTTTTCCTGGTTTTCATGTTTGAGCTTCAGGTTGAACAAGTATCTAACTTCAATCTACAGGATGCTATCACTTAAAAACACAGTGGACATCTTCTAATATTTTGGGCACTGAATTCCTAGAGTCCCTCTGAACCTTTGTATTTTTTGAGGACCAACATACAAAACTCCTTGTGAATATTAAATTCATACCTATCATAACCTATTATTACATATAACATAACCTATTTGGTTCAAGTACAACATACCAGAGGAAACACATGGATGTGATAACCTATTTGGTTCCCAGTCCACAGATCTGGGGAAAACACAAGAATATAGGAACATAATTGCTTCAGACATTGCTTAATGCATCTGTGATGTGTTCTCCTTTTTCAAGGGCACATAACACAAATACAGCTTCACATAGAAACATTGTTTGGTATCACATGCATTCCCAGCTTTACCATCTTCCTATGCACAAGTGCAATGTTGTACTGAAGCACATTCTGGAGTTGGTAGCTATCTAAGAATCTCACAGTGCCTGAAGCAGCAGCATTGTTCTAGAGCCCCAGCATAATCTTGCTAGGAGCCCCAAAAGACCCTAGCACTGCCCCTGCATTAAATTTCTGGAGAAGGGGAAATATTTACAGTTTACTTTTCTCCAACTATTCAGTCTGGCCCGTGACTTCATGCCAGTTTTTAATTGTGGCCCACTGTAAAATTGAGTTAGACACCCCTGTTCTAGAGGGTAAGAAAGATGGTCTGTTCAGTGTTACGTAGATTATCGTAAAATTAGTGAGGTATGACACCTATCTAATGCCTCAGGTTGATCAACTGTTGGATTGGCTCGACCGAGTTCAATTTCTTTTAGCTGTACACAAGTATTTGTTATGTTAAGGAAAAAAATATATTTCTTTTGCACTTTTCTTTAAAAAAAAACATATAAAGAAAACTTAAATACTTGTCTTCTTAAAGACTGTATGTGTATTAGGTTTAAAATCCAAACACTTACTGTAACTTTTATAAAGTTACACTGTAACTTTTATAAAGTCACAGTAAGTGTTTTGGATTTTATTATATAAAGTAAATCACCTTGCCTGGAATTGAACACTGGTCCGGTCTATGGGATCTACAAAATGTAATCTGCTCTCAAACAAAAGAGGAAATCCTCTCACACATACAGCAAAATAACTCTCATCAATGATCAAATGAAATGTGAACACATAATTCTTTTGTGTGTATAAGAATTCATCTGTGTGTATAAGAATATTTTACTAGTCTTAAAGAGAGCATTTTGGTATGGTCTATTAGCAAATGATTTTAAGCTGCATTTGAGACAGCATTTCAGAAGTGTGTTTTAGACGTAATTCTGAATAATGCCCCTTAAAACCCCTTATACCTAGTGGTTTCCTTGCCTGGTTTGGTATTTTGTACTTGCACCTGTCTCCCTTGTGCTGCATTTGTGTCCTACTTGCTGACATACCCAAATGAAACAAACCTCAACCAAATTGTGTTTGACACCCATGGTTTATACTCATCCTGTAGCTTGACTGCTTTTAGTTCCACTGAGCCAGGTGCAAATGTGACATACTGGCATACTAATCCAAAAGAACACCACCTCGTCTCACAGAAAACCAAAGGAGAGCAGATAAGTTACAGGAGAGGAGAGAATGAGATGAGATGAGATTAGATGAGCTGATGATACTACATACGATAATGTCAATGATGGTTCTAATGGTTCCCATCTTAGTGGACCGGGTGTCATCTGCAGCAGTAAAATTTTGTCTGTAATTCTGGTCTGTGGCGATCAGGGACAACCTGGTGTCCTGTGAGATTAAACAAACAAACAAGCAATCAATTAGTACAATTTGATTTACAGTTTGTATGTTATAAGCTAGGATAAGCCCACTTCTCTTACTTCTGAACTCTGACTTTGTGGTTGAAACTGCCACAAGTAAAGAGGCACCTTGATAGTACCAAGTGGGTTTAGCTATTGGTTGTTTTTGGCAAGCCAAGATTTAGTTAGTTTTAATGTGAAAAAAAAGTACTAATGACAAATGTATTTCTGAGATATCAATTAAAAGATTCCAAACACAGAACACCTAGGCAGTTAGAGTAAGTACCTCCCCTGTCATCAGGTTAACCACTACTTATATTTTATAGAAAATTAAGCAATTATAGGTTTAAATTGGTTTGCATGTGGTTTTATACGACTAAATGATTAAATATGACTATAATTTAACATCACAACACATAATTAATATTACAGCATATAGCAGGGGTACCAGTGAGTGGCTTAATTCACACTGGGTCTTGCAGAAAGAATACAGTATTCTATTCTAGGCCTTGCAGAAAGAATACAGTATTCTATTCTGGGCCTTGCAGAATAAATACAGTAACTGTAAAGTATTTATTTTCTTATTCTGAACAATGTGTATTTTTTAAATATACCAGATTCTCTCTACCACATCTGCTTGTGACTCACTATTTGATAACATCACAACTTAAGATAACATCTTCTGAAGACACTTGCATTTAACAGACAATTGTGTGGGAAGGACTTGCCAAACAGCCTGCACTGCATAATAGGCAACAACCTTATTAAAATCTAATTAAAAACATAATTCTATTACAGAAAGCCATTCCCTAAAAGGTTGGGATCAACATTGTTAGACTTTTTCTTTACTGAGAAGTCAAAAAAATGCATCAATAATTATTACAATTACATTGTTTATCCATTTATCACATGTAAAGTTTGGATAGATTGGTCAATCACATTATTTGAGTTATATAGATTTTTCCTAAAGACTAAATTCTTCCCTAAGACTTTTAATCCTTACCCTTTTTTCTTCTGTATTTTTCTAAATGCCAAGTCTGGACAAAAACCCTTTGTCCTAATGTTTTCTTCATTTATTTGATTTTAATGAATTAGTTTTTTCCTTTGCAAATAAATGAATTTAATGTATTTTAAAAAAGTTTTTGTAAATATTATTGGGCTTTTTTTAATTGTACAAAAATAAGTCTACAAAATATTTTAATATTGTAAAGTCTGAAGGACAAAGTACAACATATATCAAGGTGTAATTGGGTGTTAAACAGTTGTTTATAGAAATCAAAGTATATATAAATTCTTAGCGCTACATAAACTGATTTAAGGAACTGGTATATTCAGTTTTGAAAGTTTATTCAGTCATTTCTTGAAATCATAAAAAGACTAAATGGTTTTTACCTCTTGATCAGGTGATATGGCAACTGCAAAAACTTTAACTCCATGCTGTTTAGCTTCATTAGCTGCCTCCTGAACTCCACCACATGGCTCTTTGTATCCCGTGATGGGGTGACCATCAGTCACTACCACAATGTACTTGTTCTCATGATAGTGTGAGCCTCTGCAGATAGCAAAACACACTTAAACATGATTGAATTCTTAAGCTATAAGGTGTGTGTGTGTGTGTCTGTGTTTTTACCCAATGAGCAATTCAGCCAGACCCATCTTAATGGCACAGTCAGTGTAGGTCCCTTTGCCAATATATTTGATGGTATCGATATCATTTTTCAAGGCCTGACGATCAGTGCTCAAATCGCTTAGCTTTCGCACAATGACTACTTCGTCACTGTAATGCAGGGCTCCTGAGTTCCATGTCAAGATGCGGTCACATTGATGTCGCCTGAATGGAGGGAGATGTTCAGTAAACAGAGGTTCACTAAACACAGCAATATGGTAATTTTTTATGTAATACTAATCAATAGGTTTATATTCGCCCAGTACACCCATATCCACATAAATCTACATCAAATGAGTAGACATACAGTATGTAGGCCTGGGTGTACTGCCACAGCAGGAGTATCAAGTATATGGACTGTTTGATGAATTTTGAAATTTAAACAATTGCACCTAGTACGACTTGTGGCAGTGAGAAAAAAAAAAGTTTTGTCCAAAATTAGTTAAATTGAGAGGAACTGGGTTCAACAGTACGTTTCTTGAAGACGTTTCACCACTCATACAAAAGGATTAACTTAGCCTCTTGAATTTTCAGTTGCCCTCAATGTAACCAACATAGATACAAATTGGATAATTTTGTGTCTTTGATTGGAAACATAAATATTTGACCATTACCACTATAATGAATGTAATGATAACAAAGACGCTGTCAAAATAAATGATATTGCCATATTTTTTTCTTTTAAAATCTAAAGCCATAAATAATTGAAGAAGTGGAAAAATCACTGCTCATCTTTATTAATGAGACACAAAAGTGAGCCATACACAGTGTAATTAGTTGAATGGTGGGCGTGAGCACTGACCATCACCATCAGGGCACTCCCTTTCAAAATATTAAGGTTTGCAACATTACCATCAATACCATAAAATCAATACCATAAAATCCACTACCATAAGTATACTGCTAAATAGTTTTTTAAATTATTATTTATTATTGCATATGAAGCTGGATGGAATTAAAATCATGTACATTATTTCTAATGGGGAGGCGGTTTTGCCTCTTAACCATTTTGGTCCTTTAGCTAGTCATTGGAGCGAATTGGTTATATGTAATGTGTATATGTGTTTAAGTGCCTTACATGTTCTTCAGTTCATCAATGAAACGCTTTGTGAATTCTTTGATCTGGTCAATGTAAAAGTTGGGAGGTTTCTGCCGAAGGGCTACACTCTCAGATGTATCGAGGACGAAATAGAGGTCAACAGGACATTCTGTTTACAAGTAAAAAAAAACAGATGTTAACAAATGCATCATTCTTTGGACTAACATAACACTTGTTAAAACAATTGACCTATTTGGTCTAAATCTTGGGGCTAAAACCCACCACTAGGGCCACTGCACTCACAACAAATGATTTAAGGGCCCCAACTGTGTTGGATTTTCAATGCAAACAAAGCTCTTACCTAGAAAAAAGTCAACAGTTTTAACACATAAGGCATTTAAATAAAACAATTTCAAAGACAGAGACAGAGAAATCAAAAGTAATATTTAGTTTTGGACCAGATGTGAAAGGCTCAAGACCCAGTTGTATTGTATTGTATTGTTAAACATTGTCATCGTCTCATTACAATTTTAGCTGTTGTTGTGGGTTTTGTACAGATAACTAAACTTTACAACTTGCAAACATTTCAATTTTGTTTCCCAAAGAAAAATCTTAGCCAAGTTTAGGAACTACAGTCGTGCATTCCATTCATACGCATGATCACATAACGTGCAAAGGGAAGCATATCCTTCGTACGACAGACATACTGCTTAGTAGCCATCCACAAACTTACCAGCAAATCTGTTTCTCTGAATCTGGGTTTGCGCTCCAGTCAGAAAAGCGCACAAAAGCAGAGCAGCGAGCCCCCTGAGCGCCACCATGATAAAACTAACGCTAAAACCAATGTTCGAATCGAACTGATATGGCTATGGGCTAAAAAAAATAAACCACTGCGTCTCGGCAGTCACCCTGAATTTAGGCAACTTTCTGTGATTCTGCGACTCCGACGCAGATTTTCCGAGTCGAGACCCAAGACGCGCAAGAGATCCAGAGTTCCACAGAAGAGCACTCCGTGGAGAGGGAGTGGGAGGAGGAGGAGGAGGAGGGAGATGGCGGAGAGGACCAAGAGAATGGAGGAGGAGAAATGAGAATTATTAACGTGCGTATTTGGAAGTGGCCTGTAACAGAGCGCGCACAGTTTTTTAGTTTATATCAAATGCCAGATACATGTTTCCTTAAGGTACATGTTTCCTTAAAAGGGTTCCAAAGGGGGAGCACAGACGTCCGCACTAATAAACAAACCTAAAGGCAGCACGCAGGCGTCGTTCATTTATTTGCAAAGGAAAAAACTTAGTAAAACTGACGGGTTTCTTTTTCCTTCTTTATATCACTCTTAATTGTTTTATTTAAAACCATATAGCTACGACGTTTCATCCCATATGTGGTAAAATCAAACAACAAAAGTCTGCCTTTTTCTTTTGTTCATCACATCTCAATGTGAAGCAGATGAACAGCTGGAAGACATTTAGGCTCCCCCTCTGGAAATACATTTCTTCTCTGAAGAGTAGGATGGGAGGAATTCTAGTACATCTGGAGCCATTTTCTTTCCAGACCCGAACATAAAAAATATATTTTAAAGGAGGGGGTGTGGTGTGGTGGGGTTGGGGATGGAGGAGCGGGAAGGGTGCTCACACAGTTTTACTCCTTAGATGGGAAGAGACACAGTGCCACCTACTGAACCTTGTGTGCTCAGTTCAGTTCGGAATCCCGTGATTCGCATGGAAAGAGGCGTGGGGAGAAGTTTGGCCTTTGAGCGATCATTTGGCAAGGTGTTGGTGTGGGTGGATTGTTAAGGGGTTGCTGAGGACATGTGTGTCTTAAGAACCGTTTCTGGCCTGTACTCAGATTTTCCAGTGAGATCACGGGCAGAGTGAGAATAAAGTAAGGGAAAGGAAAAGAGAGAAAAAAGGATGGCTAAGAAGCAGGGTTTGAACATCTGGGAATGATCTTCGTTTATTAGCAGGATCCCATAGTAAATCTGCTGCAGCTCTGGCAGCTTTGTGCTAAAACGTGTTTGTTAAGTTTTCATATATGCAATTTAGGATGTTGCAATAGAAAAGTTCGCAGTAACTCTGTTAAATGTTGAGAAATGTATTGACAACAAGTTTGGAGTACATACTCAGACTGAAGCGCGTAAATTTAAAAATTCAATAGGTGAGAATGAGATTACATTAAGCTGTATTTTTTGGCACCAGCCGATACACAGGTGCAATGTCCTTAGCAACTTAGCGGGGAGACATACCCCAAAGTGAAGCTACCCTACATTTCTTACCTCTGGCAATCAAAATTCAATAGACAAAAGTTTCCAAAGGCCAACAAATGTGTATAATTTCCTGAAAGTTAAAAAAAGCTATCTTTGTGCCAAAGGGAAGTTTTGACTTCAACACAGATAAAGAGAACATATTAACACATTAATTTACCCTGTGAATGGGTTCTGTGTTTTTTACTTGGAAAAAACAAGTACTGAAGATGATTCATAGTTGAGGTTTTTTATTCCATGTTAGACATGGTTGAGTTTATGCTACATTTGGTATTTTAGGAAAGGAAGGAAAGGAAAGGAAAGGAAAGCAAATTCATTGTCATTGTGACATTGTGATTCACACCATAGCACAAAAAGAAATTTGAATTCTGTATTTAACCCATCACCAAAGTGAAGCCTATTGGATGAGAGGTGAAATGCTTTCCAAAAAACAAAAGAGAGGTGAAAACTGCATGTACAGTTGCCTAACTTAGCCCTTAAACCTTGACGATGGCCTGGATGACTTCCATTAGCCTTCATCGACATCTAGTGGTTCGTGAACTTTCTCTGCTGGACCACCCACCCCAAAACAAAAACAGGACACCAATAAAATTATGCTTAATCTTCCACTTTTGAATGACATAAAAAACTTTTTTCTTTTTTGCTTGCACTACCAACTTTGAACAGTATGCTGCATTATATTCTACATCCATGCACGTTGGTTATGCAATGGCATAGCGTACCCTCTTGGGGTGTGCCCTACAATCTAGGAACCCATGCAATAAGGAGTTGAGTTCTATTTTTTTGAGTTCACAGCCAGTGTTCAGTAGAGTACATCTCAGTAGATAGAGATGTTAATAACTTAACGTCAATAAATTACACAACAAAGCTTTTGAAAGACAATTTTATCCAGCGACTTACAATTTGAGAAAAAGTTTCAAGTGGCAGTAACTTACAGTACAAATAAATTAAAGAAACCGATAGAGTAATAAAAAGAAGATTCAGATTCAGAAAAACTTTATTTGTCCCCGAGGGGCAATTCAAGCAACGTAAGCAGCGTAAAAGTGCAGGTATGAAGAGACATAAATTTGAAAATAAAAATAAACATTAAATAGAAATAAAACAGGAAAATTAAAATAGGATAAGAAATAAAAATAGATGAGGAAACCAGTAAAGGCATCGTTCGGGAGAGTAGATGAGGCTATATACACGGTATATAATTTAGAATAGTACATTTGTACTAGAGTAAAGTGACTGAGTGGAGTAGTACATTAGTACTACAGTAAAGTGACTGAGTGGGATAAGGTGCTGTGGAGTGCAAACAAGTACAACAGGTAAAAGATTCAGTGATGTTCAGGTTAGCAGTGATGTTTAAATATGAGAACATGCAATTGGTATGAACATTCTTTCTCCCCAATCTATGGAAATCTGTTTTAAACTACCATTTTTGTTTCTCTTTCTTATTCCTGTTGCTGATGGATTGGTCGATGCCAGAACTAGGATAACCAGGACTAGGAGGACCAGCAGTAGGATGACCGGGATCATAGCCTCACACACATACTGACACAACGGCTACTGGAAGTATTTCAATTTTGACTATGGGTTGTATCTTTTGTATTTGTTTTATTCTATTGTATTTTTATGCTCCGGTAACATCCATTGCACTGTCTGTCCGTCCAGGGAGTGGATCCCTCTCCTGTGGTTCTCCCTAAGGTTTGTACTGTTTTTCTTTTCTCTGTTAAAAGGGGTTTTTCCTCTCGGTAGTTTTCCCTAACCCGGGCTGAAAGTCTAAGGACAGAGGATGTTACCAACCCTGTAAAGCCCTATGTGACAAATTTGATTTGTAAATGTGGGCTACATAAATAAAATTTGATTGATTGATTTGAAGTAAGTAACAGGAATGGCAAGTAAAAGTGAACAGTAGTATGTAGAATGGCAAGTAACAGTGAAGAGGAAGAGTGTCAGATATTAATGAGTGGTTGAGATAGAAGACATTATTTTAAAAGAAAGGTTTTCAAGTCAGTGGGTAAAACTGCTCTGGTTCTCATTGTTCATGTTATTAAGCAATGTCAATGATCATCTCAAATCTATTAGTGAAATCACACCTTAATAGAAGTATCACATAAATTTTACAACTTTTACAGATGTCAGATTTACCTAAAGACATTGACTGGTCAGCCAAGCAGAAACACACACACAAGTCACAAGGAAAGCCCCTAACATCTTGAGAAAAGAAACAGAGACATCGACATCCAGCAGCTGAGGTCTTGTTCATGTTCCACTGAACAACCAACTGGAATACAGGACACAGGCCAAGTTTCCAGTAGTAAGTTTATTGGGTAGTGGAATAACAGAAGTAGTATGAGTCAGAATAATGTCTCCCTTTTTTTAGCCAGCAACATTCAGCATGTATATTTGTCTTTGCAGCCGTGCATGTAGGTGAAAGGGAACTGTTTAGTCTATGATAAATAGCAACAAATGTCACAAAGCATGAGATATAGACCAATACATAGACCAAGAGAAAAACTGAACAAAACATCTGCTCTTTTCCAAGAAAAAAAAACACAAAAGGCAAAACATCCCACATGGAACAGTTTCATCTGAGTGTGATTGTATTTGACCTCATCAGCCCCAGGGCTCAGTGACAAGAAGACCATAGTGATTAAATCTGAACTTCTTCACAACACCATAGATAGATTTGAGGCTTGGCCAAGGGATGAGGAAATTGCAGACTAATCAAAATTCCAAACCACGCCAAAAGAAAAGTTAATGACAGGAAATGGAGCAAGAACTTTTGGCCAGATATACTCCTCACCAGGCTGTAGAGTGCTAGGGTCGTTTTCCTGTGCAGTTATGAAACGTGCAGTTGAAACGCCTTCTTTTCACAACATTTATTTTAATACACTGGGCTTCAATTTATTTGCTTTCAGTGGAAATGCAATCTTCGAAAGACTAAATGGCCGAAAAAGCTAGTCTAACTAGTCAATGGTCATATGCTGCCCCCTAGCGATCTTTTCTTCAAGTAGGAGGTTAGTACAGAAAAGGGAGCCGGGGATGGAGGAAGCTGTATCAGATTAGAGGGCTTTGTCGTGAAAATTGACAAAGATTGTTTTTGACCAGTGCATGTATAATTTATTGATATGCCAATCAAAGCTCATATGGACATAGGCACCGGCAGTTTAATGACATGCAGTATAACCTTTATTCCTGTGAGAACAAAAAAACAAGCAGTGGCTCAAGTCACAGGCACAAAATATACTGCTGGCTACACATTTCTGGAAAACGTAGTCACAGTAAAGCTATTATGTTAATCCGTAATTATAGTAGTAATTATTATTACACATGTAATACAATGTGTCTAACACAATCTTTGATTTCTATGAACGCAGCATGATAACCCTGGCATTTGCACACTTTATAAACGTTATAGTATGTTTTCTCCCAGACTTGAACATGTGCAAGTCACTTAAGTACCACCATACGAACCAGCAAAAGCAACCCACATTAGTCACCCTTGTACCATTAAAAATAATTTATGTCAAAAACTGACAGACTTATCGGCCTTTCTTAGAGACACCAAGAAACAGATTTATTATGAAAGAAAGAAAACAATATATTGTATAATTAATTAAACCCAATCAATTAATCAACCCACTAGAACACATTAACATTAAGTGCAGGTCATCTCATGGTTCCAATAATTTTGAAATTTAGATTTGGAGTGTGAAGATCATTCATCCAGGTCATGATATCCCAAAAGTCTAGTTGTAAGCAACTGGACTTCTTCTTAGAGTTACATTCCTGAACTGAGGAACTTCATGAGTTTCTGCTAATAAACATCAGGAGCAGTGTTTGTCTCAAAAAGGTGTGACCGTGGTCTGAACAGGTATAATAGGTGTATAGTAGGTGATTTGAATATTCATGTTGATGTCCCTAATGATAACCTTAGCTTAGCTTTCTCATCACTCTTCGGCTCATTCGGCTTCACCAAGTGGTCAACAAACCAACCCATCATCTTAACCACACACTTGTTCTTATTTTAGCATATGAAATTGAAATCCAGAATTGGGAAATATTTGACCACAATCCATTGATATCCGACCACTGTCTGCTGTCTTTCGAAGTTAACATACGAAATGTTACAAAACCTAATCAGCAATATTATTACAGTCGCTGTTTGTCAGACAGTTTGGTCACACAATTTAAAGAACAACTCCCACCTGCCCCCTCACAGTTAAATAATTTAGTTGAAAATACAAACTCAGCTCTACAAATAGTGCTACACACTGTTGCCCCTCTCAAAAAGAGGACCATTTCTAATAAAAAAATAGGAGATTAGAAAGCTTATGGCGTTCCACACACCATAATGATAACTATGTCATGTGGAGGACCAGCTTTGACATGTATAGAAAAGCCCTCAGACATGCTAGGAGCATTTATTATTCAGAGCTAATTGAAAGTAATAAAATCAACCCCAGGTTCCTGTTCAGCACTGTCGCCAAACTGACAGAGAGCCATAGAGCAATAAATCCATCAATCCCTCTATCTCTGACTAGTAACAACTTTAACCAATTTTTTTAATGATAAAATTAAAAAGATCAGAGATAGAATTAACCTGCTTCTCCCCATTCAAACTGACAATGTACCTCCACAAACAATAAAACCAGTGGTGGCCCCAATTTTCCCCTTAGAAAAATTTAGTCCAATAACCATCCCTGAGTTGACCTCACTGGTTTCCTCTTCCAAATCCATTACATGTCAATTGGAAAAATTTCAGTCTGGATTTAGAATCCACCACAACACAGAGACCACATTGTTAAGGGTAAAGAATGATATTCTCATGGCTGCTGAAAAAGGACTTGTGTCCCTGCTGCTTGAATTTTGATGAACATGTCAAGCAAATTTGAAGAATTGCCTTCTACCATTTACGTAATATTAGGCAATTACAAATATTCTGTCCCGTAAGGGTGCAGAGAAACTAATCCATGCCTTCGTAACCTCTAGGCTGGATTACTGCAATTCTCTTTTATGAGGTACATCCTTCAGGTCCTTAAAGAACCTTCAATTGATCCAAAATGCGGCAGCCCGCATATTAACTGGAACCAAAAGACAGGAGCACATAACTCCCATTTTAGCCTCCCTGCACTGGCTCCCAATTAAAAGTAGAATTAATTTCAAAGTTCTACTATTGACTTACAAGGCCCTAAATAATCTGGCCCCTGCCTATATTAAGGACCTGCTTTCCCCCGATAAACCTAGCAGATCGCTTCGATCATTAGATTCGGGAATCAGCTTCCGCTTCATGTCAGGAATTCTGATTCGGTCTCTATCTTTAAGGTGAGACTAAAAACCCATCTCTTTAACGTCGTCTATGGGAACTTTTTGAAAGTTTAACGCCAATCTTGTAGTTTACACCAAGCTGCTCCAGGTTTTAATTGCTGGGGTGGGGGGCTCTCACACCATGCATTTAGAATTAGCGCATAGTCTGAGCACCCCTCCTCCCTCCTCCTCGTCCCTGTCTCACTCTCTACCCCACTCTCTCCCCCAATCTATTAAAATCTGTTTTAAACTACTGTTTTTGTTTGTTTCTCTCTTACAGAGGATGTTACCAATCCTGTAAAGCCCTATGTGACAAATTTGACTTGTAAATGTGGGCTATATAAATAAAATTTGATCGATTGATTGATTGATATAACTATGAGTGTTCCCTTTTACATCAATCAGAAACTGATAAAGTTCCTCAATTGAGGAATGAAATTCCAAGAAGAAATGTAGTTTCTTACAACTAAACTTTTAGGATAGATTTGAAGCCAAAGCCACTTGCCATGTCCACTGTGGAAAGCTGACACAGTTTCTAGTTTATACACTAGACTTAAGACAGTCCTCTTGAACGATGCCCATCGTAGCTTATAGGACCCAAGAATTAACAGAATTGGCTCTGCAAAAGACTTGAAAGTGCTTTTTATGAACCTCTAGAGCAGTGGTTCTTAACCTGGGTTCAATCGAACCCCAGGGGTTTGGTGAATCTGTCTCAGGGGTTCGGTGGAGCCTCTGCCACGGAGGTCAAGACACAGCGGAGGTCAAGACACACCGACTCACCCTACTGAAGTAGGGTTTGGTGAATGCGCATATGAAACTGGTGGGGTTCGGTAGCACCAAAAAGGTTAAGGACCACTGCTCTAGAGATAAATTGAATTTGTTTGTCCTCTCGCCACTGTCTGTCTCCTTGCTGCCGGTCTGTCTGTCACCCTGGGTTCCTTTTTCCCCGTTTCCCTCTTTTTGAGAGTTGTTCCTCAGCCTGTGTGAAGGTCTATAAGGGCAGGGGGTATTTACCTGCATTAGCCTGTTGATGCATGCCTTTATGTGGATGTGTGTACTCTTTTGCTTGTAAAGTGCCTTGAGATAACAATTGTTATGATATGGCACTATAAACAAATCAAGGTTGAAGCAAACTCATCGTCATTGTGACATTGTGATATGTACCACTGCACACAACAAAATGTGAACTCTGTATTAACCCATTAATAAAGTGAACTGTGGCAACTTTCAGGGGTGTGTGGACGGTGCCATGCTTAGTGTACCTCAGCTGTAACTTGGCACCTCGAGCTTGATACCCTGTAGACCACGTGTCAAACTCAAGGCCCGGGGCCAAATGTGGCCCGTCGAGCCATTATATGTGGCCCCCAAGGGATTTCACCTGAAAAAAAAAGGTTTTATTACACTTTATAATTTGCTGCTTGGGCTCCCGGCAACACAGCCAATACTCGGCTTATTTTGCCACTTGGTACTACTCTTTCGGCACATAGAACGGAGCATAACTACTCCTCACCTAAATATTCTCACAATTTTTCTTAAGTTTGAGTAAATATGGCAAATTCACGGACTTAGAGACACAGACGCAAAACACCATACACAGCCTGGGTCTCCTACGGCGGTCAGACCAAGAGGTCAACGAAGCAGCGGTGTCTCCCACCAGCACAGGCTGTCCACGAGGACATCGTAGGCGTGAGAGGAAACAGACGCGTGGCTGCCGCGAAGGACTTGCAGCTAAGATAAAAGCTAACCCGTTCAGATCGCCGCTTTCCTCTATTCTGCTCGCCAACGTCCGTTCTCTGGAATCCCAACTGGACTATCTGAAGCTGGACCTGAACACCAAAAAGGAGACAAGAAACTGCTATACACTCATATTCACCGAGACGTGGTTTAACCCCTCGGTACCGGACAATGCCATTAGCCTGGACGAGCTAACAACATTCGGAGCCGACAGAAACCATACTTCTTCTTTCCTTTCGGCTTATCCCATTTTTCAGGGGTTGCCACAGCGAGTCAACAATTTCCATCTCACCCTGTCCTCCGCATCATCAACTCCAACTCCAACCACCTCCATGTCCTCCCTCACTGCATCCATAAATCGCCTCTTTGGCCTTCCTCGTCGTCTCTTACCTTGTAGCTCCATGTCTAACATTCTTCATCATATATTTTTTTTACAATACATTCTCATACTTCTGCTTTATACATATATATATATATATATACAACATATATATATATATATAAATGTTCCCTTCATTTTAGATAACATTTGTATTGTATTGTGTTTATTCCACTTATTTCTAATTTGTTCTTCTTTTGGAGCTACTGTAAAAGTATGTTTCCCCCTCGGGGGAGGAATAATAAACAATTCAATTCAATTCAATTCTCCCAATATAGTCACTGTCCACATGTCCAAACCATCTCAGTCTGGCTTCTCTAGCTTTTTCTCCAAACCTTTCTGTCTGTGTTGGTCCCCTGATCACCTCGTTCCTAATCCTGGCCATCCTTGTCACTCCCAAAGAGAATCTCAGCATCTTTAACTCTGCCACCTCCAGCTCTCCCTCTTGTCTTCTACCTATTTCTAGTGTCTCTAGTCCATACATCATGGCTGGTCTCACAACTCTCCTGTAACCCTTTCCCTTCACCTTAGCTGACACCCTTCTATCACAGATCACTCCAGAGACCTTTCTCCAGTTGTTCCATCCTGCCTGTACTCTATTCTTCACCTCTCTTCCACAGCCTCCACTGCTCTGAACAGTTGAGCCCAAGTATCTGAACTCCTCCACATTCTCCACTTCTGCTCCATGTAACCTCACCACTCCACTGTTCCCCTTTTCATTCACACACATGTACTCAGTCTTGCTACGACTGACCTTCCTTCCTCTTCTCTCCAGTGCAAACCTCCACTCCTCTAGGTTGCCTGCTCTCACTGCAGATCACAATATCATCTGCAAACATCATTGTCCATGGAGACTCCTGTCTGACCTCATCTGTCAATCTGTCCATCACCAGAGCAAACAAAAAGGGGCTCAGGGCAGATCCTTGATGAAGTCCCACCTCCACCTTTGTCTTTCCAACAGCACCACCGTTGTGCTGTTCTCATACATATCCTGCACCAGTCTAACATACTTCTCAGCCACTCCCGACTTCCTCATACAAAACCACAGTTCCTCCCTTGGAACCAGTTCATAGGCCTTTTCTAAATCCACAAAAACACAATGAAGCTACTTCTGACCCTCTCTGTACTTCTCCATCAACATCCTCAAAGCAAATATTGCATCTGTGGTACTCTTTCTAGGCATAAAACCATATTGTTGTTTGCAAATCTCTACCTCTTTCCTCAACCGAGCCTCAACTACTCTTTCCCAAATCTTCATGGTATGGCTAATCAACTTTATCCCTCTGTAATTGCTACAGATCTGCACATCACCCTTCTTGTAAATTGGTACAAGAACACTTTTCCTCCACTCATCAGGCATCTTTCAGTCTCCAAAATTTTATTGAAGAGCCGAGTGAGAAAACTTACCGCTTCTTCCCCCAAGCACTTCCATACCTCCACTGGTATGTCATCGGGACCGACTGCCTTTCCACTCTTCATCCTCTTCAGAACTTTTCTAACTTCATCCTTTCTAATCTGATCGACCTTCTCCCTGTTGGGAGCTGGCTCATCATTCCTACGCTCCCTATCATTTTCCTCATTTAACAACTCCTCAAAGTACTCCGTCCATCTTCCCAGCACACGTTCCTCACAGGTGATGACATTTCCATCTCTGTCCTTAATTAATCTCACCTGCTGCACATCCTTCCCAGATTGGTTTCTCTCTCTTGCCTTCTCTCTGTACTCCAGTCTATTCTCCTCTGTCCTGTCACTATCCCATCTCTTCTTTGCTAGTCTCTTCCTCTGAACACTCTCCTGGACCTCATCATTCCACAACCAGGTCTCTTTGTCCTCCTTTCTCTGTCCAGAGGAAACACCTAGCACCTTCCTAGCTGTCTCCCTAATGACTTTAGCAGTGGTCTCCCAATCATCTGGGAATTCCCCACCAGAGCCCAACACTGTTCTGACTTCATCATAACATTCCTCTTTCCTTAACTTCCACCACTTGATCTTCTGCTCTGTCTTTACCTTCTTTCTTCTTCTCACCTCCATTTTCAGGTTGCATACTACCATCCTATGCTGTTTGGCTACACTCTCACCTGCCACCACCTTACAGTCACTTATCTCCCGGAGATTACCTCTTCTACAGATAATGTAATCTACCTGAGTGGACCTGCCTCCACTTTTGTATGTCACCCGGTGTTCCTCTCTCTTTTGGAAATAGGTGTTTACCACGGCCATTTCCATTCTTTTTTCAAAATCCACCACTGCCTGTCCTTCCAAAATTCTATCCCTAACTCCAAACCTGTCCATCACTTCCTCATCCCCTATGTTCCCTTCTCCTACATGGCCATTGAAGTCTGCTCCAATCACCACTCTCTCTCCCCTGGGGATGCTCTCTACACCCAAATCCAGCTCATTCCAAAACTTCTCCTTTTCTGCTAACTCACAGCCTACCCGTAGAGCATAACCACTGACACATTCAACATCACTCCTTCTATTTCTACCTTCACACACATCAACCTGTCTGACACCCGTTTCACATCCACCACTTTACTTGCATACTTTTCCCCGATGATCACCCCAACTCCATTTCTCTTCCCATCTAATCTGGTAGAATAACTTAAAGTATTCCATCCAGTATGGAAATCTTTTTGTTGACTCGCATCATAGATTTGGCAAAATGTTGTTACGCCGGATGCTCTTCCTGACCCAACCCTCACCATTTATCCGGGCTTGGGACCGGCACTAAAAAACACTGGCTTGTGCTCCCTAGTGGCTGGGTTGACAGAAACCATGCTACCACAGGTAAAACCCAAGGGGGTGGCATTTGCATTTATTCTAACAACTGGTGTAAAAACGCTACCCTAGTCTCCAGTCACTGCTCTGTTGATATCGAGTTTATGATTGTGAGATGTAGGCCATTGTATCTACCACAAGAATTTACCACGGTTGTCATTGTTGCTGTTTACATTCCTCCCAGTGCTAACACCAGACTTGTGCTAAATACCCTCTACTGTGCTATAAGTGTCATGCAGTCCGCATTTTCATCGTTGCTGGGGACTTTAACCAAGCTCACATGAAGACAGTTCTCCCTAACTGCATGTAAACATGTAAACATGTAAACTTTGCAACCAGAGGGGATAACACGTTAGACCTGGTTTACACTAATATCAAAAAGGCCTTCAGAGCTGCCCCCGCCCCCACCTCGGCTCTTCTGACCATCTCTCTGACCAATCTGACCAATCCCAGCATACCAGCCTGTGCTCATCAGGGAAAAGCCTGTTGTAAAAACGGTTAGAGTATGGCCGCAGGGAGCCATGTCAGCACTGCAGGACTGTTTTGAGCACACTGAATCGAACATCTTCCGTGAAGCTGCAACGGATGGTGACCACGTAGATATGGATGAGTATGTTGTCACAGTCTCAGGCTACATCAAGTGGTGCATGGAGTAAGTCACTACCACCAAATCCATTATCACACGTGCCAACCAGAAGCCATGGATGAACAAGGAGGTTCATTTCAGGCTGAGGGAACGCAATGCTGCCTTCAGATCTGGCGATTCCGGAGCACTCAGATCCACAAGAGCCAACCTGAAACACACCATCAAAGTAGCAAAGCGTGACCACAGTCAGAAAATCCAGGGCTTCTTTACTGACTCCAGCAACACCAGACAACTGTGGCAAGGAATCCAGTCTGTCACAGACTACAAGTCCACTCCTTCCCTATGTCAAAATGATGTCAGCTTTCTCTTAACTTAATATTTTATTTGGTCGTTTTGAACAAATAAACAATGAACTGGCAATTAAAGCTACCCCCCAGCCCGACGAACTTGTCCTCAGGCTCGAAACCACCACCGTGCAGAGAGCAAGGTAAACGTGCGGAAAGTGGCTGGTCCTGATAACATCCGAGGATGGCTGGTCAAGGAGTGTGCAGTCCAGTTGGCCCCGGTGCTCACCGACATCTTCAATGCTTCATTGGACCAGGCTGTGGTTCCTGCATGCTTTCAGACAGCTACCATCATTCCATTGCAAAAAACGTCAACCATGTCAGGCCATAATGACTTCCACTCACTCCCATCATAATGAAGTGCATTGAACTGATAGTTAAAGACCACATCACCTCCGGACTTCACCCATCATTCGACCCATACCAGTTTGCCTACCGCTCCGCCATCTCCTCAGCTCTCCACCTGAGCATGGAGCATATTGAGGGGAAGAACACCCACATGAGGATGCTGTTCCTGGATGTAATATACGAGTCCTCCTGGACACAATCACCGACACTAGCACGTGTTATGAAACGGGTTTATTCATTTACTTAAGCACTCTGCTGTCTCTATCAGTGATTACGCCCGTGCTTAATAACCAGGGTCCGCGCGTAATTGTCGATGCCCGTCTCAGGCATCTGTTCCATCGTCGCACTCTGACGTCTCTGCTTCCAGTCACCATGCAGCCCCCGTCTCTCTGGTCCCGGCTCCTACTTATACAGAGAGAGATCTCATTACGTGAACTGCTCTCACCTGTATATGTTGCTGCACCTGCGTCGCCACTCCTGTGCGCTCTGTCGCCGCTGACCACTAACCTCCGCCCCGCCTCCACATACCTCCACCGCAGAACTGAGGCCAGCTGCAAGTCTGGCCGAGCAAACTCCCTCCTCCTCCTCCCCCAATTGAAACGGACGGGAAAGAAAGTCTGCCACCGTCATCCGCGCCCCCGGTCTGTGGACCAACTTAAAGTTAAAAGGCTGCAAAGCCAGGTACCATCTGGTGATATGTGGACTTGTGTCCTTCATGCGGTGGAGCCACTGAAGTGGTGCGTGGTCCGAGCAGAGGGTGAAGGGCAGTCCCCGGAGATAATAACGTAGGGCTTCGACCGCCCAGCGGACAGCCAGACACTCTTTCTCCACTGTGCTGTACCTCTCTTCCCGGTCAGACAGCTTCCGGCTAATATACACCACTGGCCGGTCGGCACCGCGCACCCATTGGGATAGCATCGCCCCTCTGCTCGACGCGTCTGCCTGTAAGACAAAGGGCAGGGCGAAGTTAGGTGTATAGAGGAGCAGCTTACCACAGAGGGCCATCTTCAGCTGCTCAAACGCCTGCTGGCACCGCTCCGTTCACTGGACCGGATCTGAAGCACTCTTGCGGGTCAGATCCATTAAAGGGCTGGCCAGGTCAGCGAACCGTGGGATGAAACGCTGGTAGTACCCCATCAAACCCAGAAACTGTCTGACCTCTTTTTTAGACTTGGGCCGTGGACAAGATGAAATAGCTGCAGTTTTGTCCAATTGTGGTCTCACTTGTCCCCGACCCAAGCAGTGCCCCAAATACCGTACCTCCCTCCGTCCAACTGCACATTTCGCTGGGTTGGCCGTAAGCCCCGCCTGTCTCAGAGATTCCAACACTGCTTTTACATGCTGCATATGTTCAGACCAGTTGTCGCTGTGGATGATGACATCATCCAGTTAAGCTGCAGCATAGGCAGCGTGTGGACATAGCACCCGGTCCATAAGACGTTGGAAGGTGGCTGGGGCCCCAAACAACCCGAACGGAAGTGTTACAAATTGGTTCAATCCGTACGGAGTGGAGAAGGCCGTTTTCTCCCAGGATTCTGGCGATAAGGGAATCTGCCAGTATCCCTTAGTCAAATCCAGTGTCGTAAGAATTGAGCTGTACCCAGCTGATCCGAGAGTTCGTCGACCCGGGGCATTGGATACGCGTCAAATCGTGACACCTCGTTAACCTTGCGGTAATCTACACAGAACCGAACAGACCCGTCCTTCTTACCCACGAGAACAATCGGGCTGCTTCAGGGGCTGTGTGACTCCTCTATTACTCCCATCTCCAGCATCTGCTTCAACTCCCTCTGTACTATTTAGCGCTTGTACATGGGAGGACCGTACGGCAGTGAATGCACCGTCACTCCAGGAGGTGTGTCTAAGTGATGTTGAATGAGAGTGGTGCGGCCTGGCAGGAGAGAAAACACATCTGAAAAACGCTTCTGGAGCTTTTCCACATCCGCCCTCTGGGCTGACGAGAGGGAGTTGTCACACGGAAGAGAGTTCGGACCGCCATCGGCCCACAACACTGCCGGACCGAGCTCATCCTCCTCTCCCACCGTCGACACCAGGGCAGCCGCTTCCGGCTCCAGCCACGCTTTCAGCAGATTCAAATGATAAATTTGGGTGTCCCCCCTCCTGTCTGAACGCTCCACCTCATAATCCCTAATCACTTACTTGTCACGTGACCACAAAGGGTCCTTGCCATTTAGTGAGCAGCTTTGATGCTGATGACGGGAGTAAAATTAAAACTCTATCCCCAGGTAAAAAGTGACGCAGCTTAGCATACAGACGATGCTGACGTTCCTGGGCCCTGAGCAAATTCAACCGTGACTCATGACCCAGTGCGTGGAGCTTTGCTCTAAGGTCCAGAACATATTGAAAATTTGTTTTTACTAGCGCTTGGACCTTCCTCCCAGCTTTCTTTAAACAGGTCCAAAACGCCTGTAGGCTTTCTGCCGAACAGTAATTCAAATGGTGAAAAACCGGTGGAGGCCTGGGGCACCTCCCGTACTGCAAACAACAGGGGGTCAAGCCACTTATCCCAGTTTGGACTGTCCTCCTGAATAAATTTACGAATCATTGACTTTAAAGTTTTATTCAGCCGCTCCACCAGCCCGTCAGTCTGAGGGAGGTAGACGATGGTCCGAATAGATTTAATGCCTAATAATTCGTACAATTCCTTCAGGGTCCGTGACATGAACCACGTTCCCTGGTCTGTCAGGATATCCTTTGGGATCCCGACCCGCGAGATAACCTGGAAAAGCGCATTTGCAACACTCTTTGCAGAGATGTTACGCAACGCCACGGCTTCCGGATATCTCGTGGCATAGTCCACCATAACCTGGACAAACCGGTAGCCCCGGGTACTACGATGAAATGGCCCGATGAGGTCCATTCCTATCCGTTCAAACGGGGCCTCCATAAGCGGCAGCAGCCGCAGCAGCGCTCGTGGTGTAGCGGGCGGATTTACTTTCTGACACTCCGGGCATGACGCACAGAACCGGCGCACATCACCCCGAATGCCAGGCCAATAGAAACGGTCAGAGACACGGTCTACTATTTTTTCACAGCCCATGTGTCCAGCCATTGGATGATGATGTGCCGTCCGGAGAATCATCTCCCGGTGACTCCTCGGCACCAACAGCTAAACACATTCGCCGCTGCCTTGCGCGTCCTGACACACTCTGTATAACCTGTCCCTAATCAATACAAAATAACGGAAGGACAGTACAGCACCAGGGCTCACTAACTGACCATCAATTTTAGTCACTTGGTCGAAAGCATTGCGTAAAGTGTCGTCACGCATTTGTTCCAATGGAAAATCCTCTGCCTTGTTAAACACTGGGGCGCGCTGAGCCGCTGCCACCGGCTCAGCAGGTGCGTGGCCCTGCTGTGCGCCACCCTCGGACCCTGTGACCGCACTGAGTACCGAGCCCATGCTGCCCTCTCCAGAAGTCCATGGACAGGACCTAAATAGATGACCAAACCCTGGCCAGTCAGTCCCTAAAACTAAAGCGTGTGCCAAACGGGAGTTGACCACGAATCTGACACGCCAACCCTCTCTGTTATAGCGGACGGTAATTAAAGCCACAGGGTACTGGTGAACGTCGCCGTGCACACACCGCACCATCACCCCCGCCCCGCTATCCGACGCCCCTGGCCGAACCAGGCTTTCATGGATCAAAGACTGCTGGCAGCCTGAGTCCACGATGGCCTGATGTATACCCCCTTGGATCCTTACCGGAACGCTGTATGTCCCTCTCGATCGGGGGAAGGGCGCTGGGGTTCCATCCACCCGGATCACCTGCACTATTTCCACTAACGGGCAATCCAGCCGCCGGTGTCCGCAGCCCCAGCACCTCTGCCCAGGCGTTTGAGCAGCCCCCTGCGGGTCAGGTGCAGCAAAACGCACAGCCGGGACCTGTAAGATAGGAGAGGAGATGTTAATCTTCTGCTCATTACTCCCGTGCTGTAGTCCCAAACAAACGGGAAACTGCTCAGTATTTCTCCGGCGGGGCATCGGCGTGTGGCGGTCCTGGGTTGGTGGAGCCGGCGTCACGGACTGGAAGGGACGCACCGCTTGATGGTTCTCCGCCAGCACTACCGCCTCCGTCAGACTGCCGGGCCGATGGTCCCGCACCCACCATGCAGTACTGGCCGGAAGACCTTCCACGAACTGCTCCACCACCACTGACTCCAGCATTCGTTTCTCCCTGGCAGAGGTTCCTGGCTGCAGCCACCTGGCTGCGGAATCCCGAAGCTGTTGCGCAAACGTGAAGGGGCGGTCCTTCGGCCCAAGCCTGGCTTCCCGGAACCGACGTCTGTGATCCTCGGGGGAGTATCCCAATCGGACGTCCTGGTAGCTCCCCCTTGCTGCTGCTGGAAGCGCCAAAGCTGCTGTCTGCGCGTCCCCGGAGAGCAAAGGCAGCAGACGGACAGCCCACTCCTTCTCCGGCCATCCACAAGCCACAGCTGTGGCTTCGAACATGTCCATAAATGACTGTGAGTCGTCAGCAGAACTCAGTCTTTGAAGGGTTAAACATGAGAGGGACCCAGATGCACTGGGGAAGGACGCTGTCGCCGGCTGCAGGCGAGACACGTACTTCGCCAGAGCTGCAGTCTGTGCGCTTATTTCTGCCAGCTGCTCCCGCTGAGCTTCCGCGTGGTCTCTATGCATAACCATGACCTCCCCAATCATCTGTGTGAGTGCTGTCAATCGCTGGTCTGCCATCGTGTCCAGGTCACGTTGGGCGCCAATGTAATATACGAGTCCTCCTGGACACAATCACCGACACTAGCACGTGTTATGAAACGGGTTTATTCCTTCACTTGAGCATTCTGCTGTCTCTAACAGTGATTACGCCCATGCGTAATAACCAGGGTCCGCGCGTAATTGTCGATGCCCGTCTCAGGCATCTGCTCCGTCGTCGCTCTCACCTGTATACGTTGCTGCACCTGCGTCACCACTCCTGTGCGCTCTCTGTCGCCGCTGACCGCTAACCTCCGCCCCGCCTCCACACTGGACTTCAGCTCAGCTTTCAACACGATCATCCCCCAGGACCTGGTAAGTAAACTGTGCCATTTAGGGCTTAGTACTTCCCTTTGTAACTGGCTGCCTGATTTTCTCACCCACAGAACCCAGTGTGGCCGGGTGAGGAACAACTCCTCCAGCACTATCACCCTGAACACCGACTCCCCGCAAGGCTGCGTCCTGAGCCCTCTGCTGTTCACCCTGATGACCCATGACTGCCGTCCCAGGCACCACTCCAACCACATACTGAAGTATGCGGACAACACCACAGTTGTGGGCCTCATCGAGGAGAACAACGAGCTGGCATACAGAGAGGAGGTGCAACATCTGGTGGACTGGTGCAGCACAAACAACCTGCTGCTAAATATCGACAAGACCAAGGAGATCATCGTCGACTTCAGGAGATACCGTCCCAACCATGCTCCGTTGTTCATCAATGACACAGCGGTGGAGGTCGTCAGCAGCACCAAGTTCTTAGGGGTCAGTATAACTGACACTCCCGACTGGACACTTCAGACCACCACCGTAGCAAAGAAGGCACAGCAGCTCCTGCATTTCCTGCGTCGGATGTAAAGGGCATCCCTGCCCCCACCTATCCTTTCCACCCTCCAAAGAGGGACCATTGAGGGCCTGCTGACCAGCTGCATCTCGGTCTGGTCTGGGAGCTGCAAAGCCTCCGATTGGAAGTCTCTACAGAGAGTAGTGAAGTCAGCAGAAAAGATCATCGGGTCGCCACTCCCTCGCATCCAGGATATTGCCCAGAGACGCTGTGTTGCCAGAGCTAACCAGATCCATTCTGACTCAACACACCCCAATACAGTACAATGCAAGCCACGGTACTGTATGCCACTCTATTAAAGCACCCCCAGCGTGTGACGCCGGGGAACATGCTTTTTTCGCCGTACTACAAGAATGTGTAATTGCACATCCACTCCAGTAGTTGGCAGTAGCGCTCTCATTGCCCACTGTGCGCAGCTTGTATTAACTCTATGGTGTAGGTTTGTTTTGGAACGAGCTGGCGATGTGAAATGCAGAAAATAAAACCCGCAGACATGGAGAGATTTTTAACAGGGATGAAAAGAAAGGCAGAGAGAAACGAAGATATTGAGTCAAAAGAAAGTCACCTCAAAGCAAAGATGCGCAAATATGACGAAGCATATGTAGCGCTTGGCTTCACCGTGACTACAGTGGGAGGTGAGGAAAGACCGGAGTTTCAGGCAAATTGATAAAATCTTTTCTTTTACAGACTAATATATAATGTTAATAAAGTTATGCTTGTAAGTTGAACTATATCTCTTTGTTTTCTTTATGTTAACAAGGATACGATATTATGCAGAGGTGTTCCTATAACTATTTTATAGCACTGATATAGTATATACCAGGGGTTTTCAAAGTGTGGGGCGGGCCCCCCTGTGGGGGCGCTTGTGACCATGGGGAACATGTTTTTTTCCGCTGTACTACAATAAAGTGGAATTGCACATCCTTGTAAGTTGAACTATAGATCTTTTTTGTTTCTTTATGTTAACAAGGATACGATGTTATGCAGAGGTGTACCTATAACTATTTTGTAGACAAATGGTGTTATTTATAGTTGCGGCGGAGAGTGGGTGGGGGGGTGTTGGGTGAATTGTTTTCTTCCTACTGAGGGGGGGAAGACAGACACACATCTCATTATTTTATCTCATAATAAAATAATGAGATCGGCATTAAAAACTGTTGTATTTTTTCTATGATAATAAAAATTGACGTAAATCCACTGTGTAATCATGTGAAACTTTATTAGCGACCTCCCTGCCCCAACACAATGAAACACATTCTGGTCGCTGCGGTAACGTTTAAACATACCTTCAAAATAAGACACAACACAAAAACAAAGTGTATGAAAATACTCGCGACTCACAGCAGGACTGAATCAATGGGAGCCCTGAGCTTGTTTTGCTGTAACGAGACGGTCCCATCATGGTGTTATGGGAAACAATGACACCAGAAGTGTTCTACTTAGGTCCAGTTTGTTCCGTAATTTTGTTTTGGCGGTCATCACTGCAGAAAACTTGCTTCACACAGATCCGATGTTGGAAATGGCAACAGGGTTTTCAGTGCTGTTGCGGCGATCTCGGGGTACTCTAATTACTTTAATCCGGAAAAACGGCAGAGTTGATGTCTCGAACAGACGTTTAAAGCCCCCGTCGTTTGCGATCTCCAGCAGTTGATCTTTTTAATTTAGTGGAATGTATCACGTGACTTACGGTGTCGAGACGGATGTAAGAGATTCTGGACACTTTTCAAAATAAAACATCATTAAGACTCGGGCAATGAATCAAACAAATTATGTGTATTATTTTTTCTTTCTGCGCGGCCCGGTACCAACTGATCCGGGGCTTGGGGACCACTGGTATATACTGTATATTCTCCTATATATCCCTGTGCTATATACACTGTAATCTATCTATTTCTTTTTCAATTACTGAATCAATGTATTAGTCTTTTTTAATCCTTATCAAATCTCATTAAAAAAAAACAACCTCTGCAGCCACAGCATTTCATTATGTTGCTTTGTCATACACAATTTATTTTTTCATGTTATAAAAAAAATGAACAAATGAAACAGCATCAACCTGTACTACACATTGGTTAACAACTTTTCTAGTGTTGCTTGGTTAAATATTATTAGTATACCAGCAAACACCCACAAGGGAAGTATCAGAGGCTTTTTATAGATGCTCAGGTAATGTTAGAGTGGCTTTTCAGATGTCGTCTCAGGTGGTTCAGACAAGTGTAGGTCTTTGGACAAATGTGGCAGTGGTATGGTCTGACTCCTGAGTGATTTAGCATGTGCTGTTTCAGCACACTGCCGTCTGAAAAAGCTTTCCCACACTGAGAGCACACATATGGTCGCTCTCCAGTATGAACACGCATATGAACCGTGACCTTGTGTGCCATTGTAAACCCCTTTCCACACACTTTGCATTTGAAAGGCCTCTCTCCTGTATGAGTGAGTCGGTGTGTTCGCATTGCACCTATCTGGGAGAAGCCCTTCCCACAATCGGGGCAAATATGAGGTTTTTCTCCGGTGTGCACCCTCGTGTGACTCCTCAGTCCTCCTGCAGTTGAGAAACACTGTGAACAGTGAGTACACTGGTAGGGCCTCTCTCCCGTATGAGTGCGCATATGCTGCTTTAAGTCATAACGATTCCTAAAGCCACGGCCACAAACAAGGCAGCTCTCTGGCCTGTCATTGTTGTGGCGCAGCTCGTGATTGGCTAGACATTTTTCAGACAAAAAACACTTTCCACATTCCTGACATTCGTAGGGCTTCTCATGATCAACTCTCTGATGATACTTTAGTTCACTTATGCCTTGGAAAGTCTCATCACAGTATCTACACCTAAAGCGGTGATTGGGGCTATAAGGAAGTTGATGCTCAGTCATTTGATGGTTCCTCAACAAATGAGCCATTTTAAAACTCTTTCCACAATGAGCACATTCATATCTGGTCAACAACTGCACACAGTGATGTCTGGTGCGCTCATGTAAAGACCTGAACTGACAACCACACTTGTTGCAGATGTGGGCAGCATTAGTACACTTCCTCCTCCTGTGTCCTGACAAGTGAACCTCTGTGCGAAAGGCTTTTCCACACTGGGAACATTTGTATGGTTTTACTGCCGTGTGAAACCTCTGATGTTCCAAAAATTCGAAGCGATACTTGAAACTCCTTCCACACAGTGGACAGTTATGGATAACTCCACCACGTGGGTAGACCGTTTTAGTGGAGGTCTTTTTTGTTGACAGAGATTGTCCAGAAGTTAGATGGACTGAAATACCTTTCCTATGTTTGCCTCCAGTTGTTTTGGCTGATTCCAATTCACCCCCATCCTGATGCCTCTGCTGGTGTTTGGTCAGAGACTTGGAAGAGATGAAACTTTTACAACATCGTTTGCATTGGTAAGGTTTATCATGATCAACCTGTTGATGAAACTTTAGATCACTAAATCCTGAAAAACATGAACCACAATGGCTACACTTAAGGAGTCGATTGTCAACATGTGTTCGTAAGTGCTCTTTCAAACTGCTGGACTTCTGAAAAGTCTTTCCACAGTTGGAACAGTCATATACACGACCACGTTTCGGACAATGGTGCTTAAATTTTTCCAGCGAGGTTGGAAAACTCTTCCCACATTTGATACAAAGATATGCAGCATTTTTACACTTGCGTAACCTGTGGCCCGCCAGAAGAGTAGCTGTTCTAAAAGCTCTCCCACACTCAGAGCAATTAAAAGGATGAAGCCTTGTGTGAACCCTCTGGTGTTCCATGAGAACAGAATAATGTTTGAAACATTTGTTGCACACAGTGCATTTATGCATTTCTGGCTGTGGTCTGTTGTGAGGGGACAACGACAATTCAGTCCTTTTAGGAGATTCAGGAAAGTCTGTTGTGGTGGCTGGGTTTGTTGACAATTCTTCGTCAAACATGACTATTTGTGGAACTTCGTTATTTTCATCCTCACAAGCACTAGTGTGGGAAGAAATGGCTACTTCGAGAGATGGAGGAAGAGATAAGGATGGTATGAGAAGATCCTCTGACTGAAATGGAACTATGTAGATCAGGAGAAAGCAAATAAATCAAATTATAGGCATGCAAACATCTGCATCATCAAGTCTTGATTAGTTCACTGTGTAGATGAAAAAAGTAATGTGTACAGACCAACATTATTTTTGGGCAGTTTCCCATTACACTGTTTGCTCTGCAGAAGAAATTTCAAGTCCTCTCCACTCGAAACACACTGCATGTATTCCTCTACAACAGAGGGGACAGCACTTATCCAGCAAGCAGTCTGTATTTAAGGAAAACAGAGTTAACATATCAATTTTACAATAGTGCTGCCACACTGAGTATTAAACCTGAACTATCAGGTCATTTCGTTGCAACCATCACATCATTTCGAAAGAATAACCTTAAATAGGACTGTAGCAATGTTTTGAGACCAACATAAACAAGTATAATGTGTTTCAGAGAAGTATTTATGCCACTCTTAAGTTAAATGGGTGTCGTTCCGTTTACAGAGCACACAGGTTTTTGACCAGTTACATGCCATAACAATACATTTGGCTGACATATCCAACCAAGGAACTAACAATTTGAAAAGTTCTTTAAGATCTGTATCTGTAGGTGTATCGTTACCATCGTGGTGTATCGTGTATCGTTACCATCTTAATCAATTTAACCAGATTAGGCATGATCTATTGAAGGTTTGGTTGTATAAACTTGTAAGAACTGATATGACCAGCTGTATAAGTACAAATTGTGGCAGCTCCAGTGACACAATTTGTTGTAAAGCCACATTTTGAACTTAGTGCTATTCACAAATATATGCAAGCAGATCTACTAAAAGTTCTCATTTGTGTCCACCATCACAGTAATTGTTCAATAAAAGACATTTTACAGACACAATTCCAGACCAGCTTTACACTAAGCCCTAATACTGTATAATATCACATTATCTTAAAGCATGAACATGAAGTCATGATAATACATTTTGTTTGAAGCACTTTTCTGTCACCCAAGAGCACCGTACAGTGCATAACCAAAAATAGAACAGTAGGGTGAATACATAAAATTGTAACAGAGAGAATGCAGTTTAAAACAGATGGGTTTTGTGTGAACATTTGGATTGTTCATTTGATAAGTAGAATTCAACTGAATAAATTATTGTTTGTCTTGGTCTCAAAACCTTGTTATGGTACCATTTAAGGTGAATCTTATCAAATAATAATGTAAAATCCATCACAAAACAAAAGTGTTACTTAACACAAAATAACATTATCAATTGATACTTATAATCAAAAATAACTTTTTTTCCTCAATGAGGCAGCAATACGCTTCTTTAGACTTTACTGCATTATTTGCTTATCTTTTTTCTCTACCTGTTTAAAATCTGGTACTGGTAGGAGCTCCTCCAGTCTTGAGAAAAATTCACAGACTAAAGTTTCCAGTGCTGTGTCAAAATCCGGACCATACTCAACTGGAAACACATTCTGTCAGATAGAAAAAAAAAAAAAGAGATTTAAAGGGCTCACGATACCAGCTCTTGATTCATTTTGATTTAAAATTTTTACTAATATATTAGTATTAAAATACCAGGATAAAAAACACATTTATTTAAATTCTAATGAAATTAATCTGAGCCTTACCTTAAGAAAATGTTCTCTTCCGTTAGTGTCTTCAATCAAGCCTTGGACGAGCTTCATGAAATTTGCCTCAGGTGCTTCAGTGATTGGATCATTTGTCTGGAAAACAAGACACCAATTAAACACAAAATAAAATGCAAACGTAAACTTAATTTAAATACATACCAATTTATACATACTGTACATACATACATACATATATATATATAAAGTAAACCTTCTCTCTAGAATGATTCTTTAACTCAAATTATCAGCATTTTAATACAATATTTGTTTGAAACACATAATAACATAATTCTTGAATACATTTTATTAAAATAGTGAAAAGTTAAATAGTGTTTAGGTAAATAGACTTCAACGGCTTGAGTATTACAATTTACCTCTATACATGTAGATTGGATGCGATTAAGGTGGGTCTCAACAGCCTTAAGATCTTCAGGATGCTTAGAATGCAGCAGCTCAAGTGTTGTCTGCAAAAAAGATCACATACGTCAATGACACAAAGTGTTGACACTCAAAGGGGGTAGGCTATGAGAAAATATAAAAAAATTCTAATTAAAAACAGGTGAATAACATCATTAACTCTAAAGAGGAAACAATAAACTTTTCACAATATATTGCATGTTATGAGCAAGTGATTAAAAATTTGCTATTTTTTCGACAACAGTTTACTGTGGCCCTGAAAACACCAGTGGTTACTCTTAGAGTGAATAGGAATTGTATTAGGCAGGGTCCATATTTAGCAGCTGCAAACAGAAAAAAAAACTTTTATTGCTGTATCACAAGCAACTTATGAAATATTAAGTATTTCTGAATTCATTTAACATTCTATGTAACTTTTAAATACCAATTTCAAACATTTTTAATGTCTTACCCTTGCCCTTAATCCCAGTGAAAGCAGCCTCCCTTCTCTTTTACTCATAAGTTCAGGAACAGCATCAGTTACCAGAGAAACAAACTCCTCCAATTTCCCATAGTACTTTATGTTACGCTGACGCACAACTTCCCACATCGCTGCTGACATCAATCGTAATGGTGGAACCAAGAGCGCCAGTGAAGAAAAGGGAACAAACTCTGGGAAGACAATGGATAAGACAGTTTTTGAGCCATTTTGGATAACTACAGTATATTGTCCACCAGTTAAATCCCTGTGCTATAGACTGTTTCTTAATACATCTTAGAACTGATCCCCACTGTACTACTACCTAGAGAGCAGAGATGCTCAGTGACTCTCTTCAGTCATTCATAAACACAGAACAGTGTTTATTGCCTTTCCAATGAACACTCTTCTGTTTTTATGAATAGGAAGATAAAAGTGCACTCTCAAAAGCTAAAACTAACATGTTATTAACCTGGAGTTACTTTATATTGAGCTCATGAAACCCCAAGACTTTGTCATTCTGACCGCTTGAAATTTACATTTACATGTCCTTTTTCTGGCATACCTTATTTCCCTACAATTGACAAACTAAACCAAAACACACACACACACACACACACACTGTATACATGTAACTACTCTACTCCATTCTTTATAATATAATGTTTTGGAACTTGATTATAAACTAGTAGAGTTACAAACATTGTTCAGGTCAAGAAACTGGTAACTTGGTGCACCGCGTTCGGCCCCCATGTCTTGAATTTAAATACATGTGGTCGCGAGTTACACAGTTACACAGTTACACTGGAACGTCTCAAACTGTAACAAACAATACGATGATAATATTTCAAATGCCATTTCACACGCAGCGTAAATTGAATGTAGTACAACTGCGGTAAATTAAAGTCGGTAAACACTAGCATACATTTTAGCATAAGGTGGAAAATTCTTTTAAGATTATAATTGTTCGACCGTATAGCTTTGATCAGTGGAAATTTAAGGGGACGTGACTGATTGATACACCAACCAATGTTATTAGTGTTGCATTTTAAAATCACCATAGCGTTTAGGCTAAACATGTTATCGCTTTCTGGCTTGTTAAGACGAGGCCTGGTCCGGCTTGGCATGTCTCCTAGCAATCAACAATAATACACAGATTGAAAACATTTTACTTTCCTACATACCCGTGTTGTCCATATCGTATTAATTCTGAACAAAGGGAAAGCATTAGGATTGGGTGTAATGCATAGTTTGAGTATCGATTCGGCTAACAGTCTCCGGGGCTTAAGGCGCCAACTTCTTCCGTATTTCGTCACGTATCACAGCGAGCCTTGTCAGGTTTTTGGGAAGGGCGTTTGTTGTTGTCGCACTGAGCAGTCCGGAGGACATAAATGTATAAACAACATGGGACTTTTATTAAGTTATATTAATACAAATTATTTCGGCATAGACTGGTTTAGCTGTAATGTAATTAGATATAATATCGGTAATATATTTTGATAATTCAATATAATGCAATTCATATAAGATGATTCAATAAATTACCCGGTTTTTTTTTACCAGAACTCTAGTGTGGATTTTAACATCCAGTTTAATAGTATAAATAAAAATATTAATATAAAATTTAAGTTTATCGCCATATTTTATTATTTGAGTTGGAAATTCACTTACCAAAGGGATGTTTATCATATAATGGCCAAAAGCAGAAACCATAGCAGATTGTGAATGCACTTTGGTTTTTGACTTGGGTTTCGATGTACATAAAATGTTCATTTATTGTACTATTGCAGAAGTTAAACTTTATATACCTGTTTATTTTTCTTCCAATGTTTCTAGACTCGTCTTACACGTGGTTTTAACTAATTTACGTCATTATATTTAGGGATCCATGAAAACAAAAACCCTCTGCTTCTTTCAAATAAATTCAGAACGTTTTAGAGAGTTAGATCTTAGGTCTTCAAATGTAGCATGTAAATGTCTTATTAGATATGACCAGCAGATGGGGCTTTGTATATTCAGGGTTAATATAACGAAATAGTGAAGAAGAAATAGAATTTCCGGTAAGTAAACAGGTAAGAAACAGGAGTGTGTTAACTGTCGAGCGTAGCTGGTTTACAGATGCTCTACGTCTATAGAATTTTGATCATGTCCATTCTCAAAACTAACGCGTTTTACTAATTGCAGTTCGGACCTAACAAGCAAAGCATGTCTGGCTTGCAAATCTAAACGGGAAAAAATCTGATAACGTCTCACATGGAACTGTTAACATACTTTTTTGTTTGTTTTAAAGAAAAATCGACATATACAGAGAGCACATTCTTATTTTATTTTCAGCTTGTTCCTTTTTCAGGGGTTGCCACAGCCACTCAACTCGAACTCCAACTACATCAATTCCCTCTCTCACTGCATCCACAAGTCTCCTCTTTGGCCTTCCTCTTTGTCTCCTATCTGGTAGCTCCATCTCTAGCACTCTTCTACTAATATAACCATTGTCCCTCCTCTGAACATATCCAAACACTTCTCTAGCTTTTTCTCCAAACCTTCCTGTCTGTGTTGTCCCTCTAATCACCTCATTCCTGACTCTGCCCATTCTAGTCACACCTAAAGAGAAACACAGCCACCGGCAGCTCTACCTCCTGTCTTCTATCTATTTCTTGTGTCTCTAAACTACCGTATCCATCATGGCTAGTCTCACAACTGTCCTGTAAACCTTTTTTTTTAAATTTACCACATTATTATTTACTGTATTTCTGTATTATCCAAAAAGAAGTGTTATTTTATTATTGGATGCAATTAGAGTTAATGTGTTTATACCAAGATTTGCGTCACTTATTAAAATTGTATAGTTTCCTGGCTTCATCTAGACTAATCCTCTGGTACAATAACTTTCTGCTAAAGTATCACTAAATATTACAATTGCATGATTTTGAGTTGGTCATGTTAAAAATATGATTACATAAAAACTTTTTGTTCTGTGCTGTGCTTTAGGCATGGAAGGGGCGCCTCTGTCTGCTCTGTGCACTCCTGCTTTGGTGGTGGATTTGGAAAAAGTCAAGAAAAATGCCCGTAAGATGATTGAACGCTGTCAGGACCTAGGAGTGCAGCTTCGGCCACATATGAAAACTCACAAAACCCTGTAAGAATTAACACACACCTTTACAGTGCATGTGTTATTGATATGATTTTTACCAGAACCCGCCTGAGTACTGTATGTGTTTATGTGTGCAGTGAATGTGCTGACATAATGACAGGTGGATCACGAAGGTGCATTGTAGTGTCCACAATTGCAGAGGCTACTTTCTACGCTGACCATGGATATGATGACATCCTCTATGCATACTCTCTTCCATTTGACAAGGTTAAAAAAACCTATTTAATTTTTGTTTTGTTTTTACTCAATGGTCAGTGAAACAATAGAAAGGACTTGGTATGTCCAACAATTTATGGACAACAACCGCAACCAAGATCTGTTTTTACACACACATATTGCTCAAGACGTCCACACTATTACTGTTACTAAACCCCTATTGTATGGAGCTAACAAAAACAGACAAAGTGCTGTATATTTCATTTACATCAAGTCTGAACAAGTAGTCTAACAGGAAATTGTGAAAAAACGAACATGTTTTTGGGCACACCTTGTATAAAGTTGAAGTGATCTCCATTCCACCTGGCAGGAATGTGGTGACCAGAAAAAAGTGATAATAAACAGTATTTAACCATCAGCTGTGTAATGAACAAAAATTGTTTGGCATTACATGAATCTGTGCAATATCATTGCTGATTTCTGAAAATATATATATTTGTCACCTTGGTATATCAAGACTTAGTATGCTTAATTATGAAAAAAGAGGTTTGGAAAACACTGGCCTTGGTGCTAACAGAATTCTGTTTTGATTTTAGTTGTAATGCAATCTCCGCCACTCTGTAACTGAAGTATACAGTATATAAAGTGTTACAGTTGAGTACTCTCTGTGCACATTTAAAAATAACGAAGTATATCCACCTTGTGCTAAAATGATATACCAACTGACTTGCAAAGGAGGATTTTACAGATGATCATGTTCTTGGGAACAGCTACTTGTGTGAAAAAAAAATATGCAACTGTAAAGGATCTGTAGGTTTTTTCACTCCAATGAATGTTAAAAAGGCAGTTCTGCAGGTGAGAAAAGAGCAAGGGCAGGCATGGGAATTTGAGCTACAGACAGCATTACCTGTAGCTATAGACAGTTTGATTGTAAAAAGGCACACAAACACATTTCTTAAGATAGTATTCACATTCTTGCCATAACCCACTAGAGGTCATAAAATCATGAAATTAAAGTTTTTTAACAATATTGAGCTTTTTATATTCTAAATGTCTACATCCTAATTTGCATGTGTGTAGGTGGAGCAATGTGCATCCCTTTCTGAGAGGCTCAACCTTTTTCAAGTTTTACTGGATCATCCTGAGGCTTTGGAGCTGCTCAAAAAGAGACCACTAAGAGGTGTCCGACAGTGGAATGTCTGGCTGAAGCTAGACTGTGGCAATGGGAGAGGTGAACTGAAGGATATAAACTTATATACATACTCAATATAACTCAGGTCAGATTATATTAATGTGCCAATCTTTGCTGCAGCTGGTATGCTGCACTCCGATGATGGAGCACTTCATCTGGCCAAGGCTACAGAAGAAGCACAGGGTGTGAAGCTGATAGGAGTGTATGCTCACTGTGGAAACACCTATATCTGCAAAGGAGTGACACAAATACAAGAGGTGGCTCGGGAAACTACAAGATTAATTCTGCAGTTCATGGAAAAGTAAGATGAAAGAAAAGGGCACTGGCCTGGATGGCTGTTATTTGCTTTGAATGTTTAACTTGGGTATATTAGAGGGATATACTTATTATTCTGTAATGTATTTCTTGCAGGCTAAAACTTGCTGGCATCACCTGTAAATCCAGCATTGGTTCTACCCCATCCTGTAGTCAACCAGTCAAAGACATGAAAAAGCTCAGTGAAGTTCATCCTGGGAACTATGTTTTTTACGGTCAGTTCATGAGCATAGATGCAACTGTGATCAAATTTGCTGTCTTTTAAAATGTCCAGCAATTTTTTCTTCTGTTGTAGATGTGCAGCAGTCTATGATAGGATCATGCACCCTAAACGATGTGGCTGTGAAAGTTTTAACTCGAATCATTGGCCATTCTCCTCACAGGAACCAGTTTCTTATCGACTGTGGATGGAGTGCACTCAGGTTTTATTTAAAACACGTTCCCATAAATTTGTGTTTGTAGCAACTTTATTCAGCTCCAACCTTTAAGATTTTGTAATATTTAGCTAGGGAAGCAGGCTGCTCAGATATTTTCACCAAATTTCAGATTTAGCTAGAAATGTCTACTACATGTAGGAAAAAACATAGATAGGAGAAATTTCTGAACATTATATCTTCAAAATATTGTATAACTTTTGTTTAAGGAGCTGGGAGTTTATGAGAGTTATAAATGTTAATGAAATAATAAATGAAATAAATCAGGATATTATGTCTATAAATGACAGCCCAAGTATGACTAACTACCGTAACAGGTATTGCAAATCCTTTCATTTTTGGGTAACTTGAACAAATAATACCACATTGTCATCTTAACATACAGTGTTTTTTTTTTTATAAAATTGGATTATAATAAAATAGATTCTAAATGACATTGATTCTAAGTCACATCTTGTTTTCCCTCACTCACAGTCTAGATGGTAATGGAAAACTTCCCACTGGATATGCAGTGATTGAAGGGCACCCAAATCTAAAGTAGGCCTTCATTTTGAGAACTTAATAAAACCATTAAAGTCCATCTAAAATACTAATGATGTCCAAACAAATGATTCTTAGGTTGTTGTCTCTGACTCAAGAGCATGGTCGGGTAGAGCCCATTTTTGGACAGCTAGACTATGACAAATACCCCCTGGGCACTCTGCTCACATTGGTCCCTTACCACGTAAGTATGATTTAAAGTGTGATGCAGTTTGATTACTGCTTTTGTCTAACTGTCTGTTTTGTTTTTTAGGCCTGTGCAACAGCAGCAATGCATCCGATCTACCATGTGCACTCAGAGGGCAGTCTGGTGGACGGGTGGACACCCACTCGTGGGTGGTGAACAACTCGTTCAAGACAATGGGTTCTCAAGTTTTCTATCTCAACGCCTTCATGGCAGGGATCCCTTTAGCATACTCACAGTCATCACTACAGAATATGTAAAGGCCCGCCTGCCAGTGCCAGTCTGGGAGGGAGACTTAAGACCTACCTCTTTAACATAGCCCACGGTAGTCCATAGGTCTGGCCATAGATCTCTCTCACTTCTCACAACTAACATGTCCTGCCGGACCACATCCCCGGAGTCTCTGTTCTTCCCACGAGCAAGCTACCTGACCCGCCACTGATATATATTTAGATATATACATATCCGTGTCTTTAGCTGTGGCATTTATTCTAATATATTCTGCATGTTCATTGTATTGTATTGTTCTGCTCCGGTAACCTTCATTGCACAGTCTGAGCAATGGGAGTAGATCCCTCTCCTGCGGCTCTCCCTGAGGTTTCTTGTTTTTTTTCTTTTCCCTGTTAAAAGGGTTTTTTTTCCTTCCTTCCTTTCCTGTAAAGCCCTGTGTGACAAATATGATCTGTAAATGTGGGCTATATAAATAAAACTTGATTGATTGATTGATTGATATCAACTTTAAGAATGTATTTTCTTACTTTCATTCATCTTTTGATTACACTTTATTTGTTTAAAAAATATTATGTGTTAGGTAGCTTTTTGCTAGATTGATATTGCAGCTATCACACAAGGTGCTGTATATCAGAATCCTGAGAATCTGGAAAAACAGGGAAAAATTAAGTCCATCCGAAGTGGACTTGGATCTTTAATGCTTCAGGTGTCCACAAGCTGCCAGGTTACCACTCAGGTGCACTGAGCATAGCACTGTCCCAACCCACATAACTTCAAGTTGACTAACCAGACAGAGAAAGACTCACAGTATGGTGCAGTGTGATTTGGGTGGCAGTCGTGGAGACTGTTTCCCAAGGTAACAGATAAGAGGATGAGGATGAATGAATGAGTTCTTTATTCAAATATGTGCTTTCTCAGCTAAATTAATCTATGACTCTCAAGGCTCACAAGGCAGTTGTGTTACCTCCTATTCTTTGGAATCACTGTTATGTTGATGTTAATGTATTGTACAATTTGAAACAAAGGTTTTTTTAAAATTAATATTACTTTTTTATTTTATTTCAAATTGCATTATGGTCTTTCCACTTTCCCAATAAATTAAGACGGGAATTTGTTTGCTACTACATTGGTGGATTTGTGCCAAACCATTAGAAATGGCATTAGGTACATTCCTGAATCTAACCATTTCTTTTATTTTATGTTTAGCATTTATATGAGTCTGTGCTTAACTGTAAAAAGTTAAAATAGGAGACTAGTTCTTGTGTCAAAAAAGACTGTTTTGTGTTTTAACTTAAAAATATCTACATTCTTTATATTACTTTTTTACTTCACTGTGACAGATTCTTCGATTAAGAGCTTAAGTTCTTTTACCAAATAAAATCGAATAAGATAAAAGGATAAAAAAGAGAAACTACACATACATTGTTTCATACCTACATTCATACACCTATACTACTTTTGTTTATTCAGAAAACAGGAATAATTTACTTATCTGCAACAAACCTGTACTCAGTACAGGCTAAGATAATATTTCACATTGCATTTTATTTGTTGTGGAAGCAGCTGTCAGACAAGTAGCAAGAGCCAAAAAGGCATGTAGACAAGCTGCCTCATCATTTAGTCAGTGGTAATACGCTACACTGATTATGTCTTATCACTATGAACGGGTAACAAAATTTGCAGAGGAACCCTGAAGAGGTCTAGCTCCTTCAGTACACACAGTGCCAGTGGAACAGGTCCTTTTCAACAATGAGCGTCGCCTTGTTGTATTTATCACAACACTAACAAAATGGAGACCAAGAGTAATATGGGAAATAGTGTTTTTGCTGAAGGCACTGTTCTGATTGGTCACAAATCAAAAGTGAAGGCCAAGAGTGTTATGGGAAATTGTGTTTTTGCTGAAGGCATCTTTCTGATTGGTCAACGTTCACGTCACGTGACGTAACATATTTCGCGATGGCGCGGAAGATGCCACACTTCAGTACTGCCCTCACATTGACGTTTAACTTGTGATTGCACGGCAGAGCAAGGATATTTTTTGATTTGTTTTCTTCAAGGTACTTTCTTGTATATCATCATTTGTATGTATATGTACTCTAAACTGTTATATTTTGTACATCAACAGAATTCCTTCAAGGAGACGCGTTTCTATTTTATTAGGTTAACGACTTCATTGCCAATGGTTAAACTAATAATACATTTTTTCCGGAAAGATATCTATGTCAGTGCACGTGTGTTTTATACCGAACGTCTTACATTGAAAGGCTTGGTCTTGTACGAAGTAATATAAATAGGCTATGTTGACGACATGATTATATTCAAACAGATACATTTGTGTGTCTCCACATGTGTCTCAAGCACACGAGCCTCGGTGCACGTGTATTTTTTACCGAATGTCTTACATTGAAAAGTTTGGTCTTGTACTAAGTAACATGAATAGGCTATGATGACGAAATAATTATATTCAAACAGATACATTTGTGTGTCCCAAGCACACGAGCCTCCCCGAAGATGGTAAAGTTCAACAGTCCATACAGGACGAGAAGCAAAGAGGAAGCAGCATTAAATGACAGCTCAGAAAGTAACGATTGTGGTGCACTGGATGAGCAGAACTATGTCCAATCTTTAGGTACAGGAGGTGAGTAATGCACAAAAAAATATGGAAAAATATCTATGTCTGTGTATTATTGCCGTAAGTAAAGATGCATTATTTCTGACTTCCAAGTGTTTAGTAAGGTCTTACCAACTAAGTCCAAAAGAATTAAGTAAAAAGTAGGTGGCTTTTTTGTAATACAGTTTAGGATTGCATTGTGCACTAAACCAAGACTGCAAAGACTATTTATAAGTGATTAACATAAGGCTTTACCTTGCAGCAGTTTAAGGTTCAGAAGTAGAGTTGTGGTAAGGTTCAAAATGACAATTAGTTGCAGTAACTTCTGTATGTGACCATTTAAGTTTAAATTATTATTATTATTTCTCATCAAGAACATGTTTTATACATGAAACCAGAGGAAAAGTCGAGAGATAATGTTAAGCTAAAGAAGTGCTTCTCAGATAATTGGGCATGAGGTTCAACAATGGTACAAGAGGGTGGTAATGTATTTTTAAGAATAAGGGTTTAAAACATCTTGTCCAACTTACCCACACTCCCACTGATGTTAATTATTGCTTTATTATTTTCAGACTAAGACCAACAAATATTACAGATCAAGCTTTTCTTGGTTACAGATAATGAAGATGGTGCGTCCAGAGTTACTGGATCCTCCATTTTTACTTTTAAACAAATCAAGCGGAGCCACAGTATGGCTCAAACTGGTGAGAATTATGCCCTCACACAAACTGTCTGCACCCAAATTTCCCAATGTATTGAAAACATAAGACTTAAGTCATGAAGCACCTCTTAAGGTTTTTGTGTTTCTCCACTTAGCTTGTGACTTGGCAAAGACACCTGGGAAAAGTGTTACGTTCAGCAAGCCATATGAGCCACCCTCTACTCCAACTAGAAGAGGCTCTGGTGAGTCCATTGCATGTATCCAACACTTTTTCTGTTCATTCTCCTCTGCTGTAAATGTACAACCTTCATTATTTTTTTTTCCTTGTTTTTAACTTCCAGATCAGAGAGATCAAAGTCGTACACAACGAATGGCAAGACAGAGCTGTTTTAATGTGTTCATTCAAGTAATGTCAAAGTCACTTTTTTTTTTCTTTTACATGTTTTTGCATATTTTACAGGACAAGAAGGTTCAGTTTGTTTCTACAACACCCCACAGACTTGGGAAGAGAATAACAAGTGAGTCAATGTGTCTAAATTATATCAAGTGACAATATATATTTAACTCTAGAAATATTCTTCAACAAGCACACAAATAGTATTTTTTGAAATGTCTATGGTGTTGAATTTTTTTTTGCACCAACTTGTTTAGCTGACGGAAGACACACAATGATATCCGCTTTGTACTTGAGTAAATTGAGGATCCTCTGCCATTCCTCTCTAGCTATGTCAGGTTGAATGCACTTAGGTTGATTTACTATAACCCAGCCACTAGGGAGCACAAGCCAGTGTTTTTTTAGTGCCGG